>PVJC01010393.1:0-43814 GCA_004026665.1 Murina feae
CACAATTGTATTTGACTTCCTTATTGGCTTCTTCCTCTCACACAATTTTTCTCCTTTATGTAACACTTTTCCTACTGACTCATCATTTATAAACTTTTCTTTCCTCCTTATTTCCTACTTCTGTTCCATCACCATTCTTCCTATTTTTCTACTACCCTCCTACCCTTCCCACATTCCTTCTTTCCTTTATCTTTACCCCCGCCCACCCTCCCCTTTTCCTTCCTTCCCACCTTAATTTTTTTCTTCACTTCCTCCCTCTGACCTGCTTGGCTCCCTTCCTCATTCCTTCCTTCTTCCCATTCTCCTTTCAAGCTCTACCAGCTCCCCCTTAATAACTTTTCTTCCCTCCCTCTTTTTCTTTCATCCTACCTTTGCTATACATTCTTCTCTACTTACTTCCACTGTTTTAATACCTATCCATCTACCTGCCTAGTTATCCACTATCATTTATCTTTTTTTCTTTTCTGACTTCTACTTTTAAAATCTGTCCCCAGTACACAACTATACTTGGTTTTCATTATAGGCCCTACAGTTCCCTTATACATCCTCTTTTTTTTTAACTCTGCTGTCCATTGACTCTTTTATAAAATTCTTTCCTCCATCCTGTTCCACCCCTCCCCACCTGGTTACTTCCCCCAAACTCTCCCTGGCTGCTGCTCCGCCTGCCCCTGCCCATCTCTCCATCTCCTTGCTCCCCTGGGGGTTCACCCCAGCTCTGAAGGGAGATGGGGCCTCTCACAGGAGACCCCTGCCTCTGTGTAAGAGAAAATGGAGCCAGCGAAAGAGTGGACCCAGGAGGCGTGTGTGAGAGAGAAAGGGAGCAGCTCTCCTTCCCTCACTAAAGCTTCCTTCATTGAATCCTCCAGCTGCCCAGCCAGCCCACCACTGCTGCGGCTCCGATGGGCCTGGGTGGGTCGTGGGAAAGCCATGCACAGAGGCTTAGCAGCCTCCCTGCGTGTGTGCCCCTGGACCCACCCAGGCCCATTGCAGCCCCTGGGGCGGCTGGCTGGTTCCACCCCCGCATTGGCTGCGAAGGGCCTGGGTGGGTTTGGAGGAGGCTTAGCAGTCTCTGTGCGTGTGTGCCCTGGACACACCCAGTCTGATCACAGCCCCTGGGCCTGCCGGCTGGTTCTGCTTCCCCTGCGATGGGCCTGAGTGGGTCGCTCCGAGGCTTAGCAGCCTCCGTTCGTGTGTGCCCCGGGACCCACCCAGGCCCATCACAGTCCCGGGGCTGGCTGGCTGCTCCCTCCCTCGGCTGCCGCCTCTATTTGCGGCAGAGGCCTCCAGTCTGCCCGGCTAGGCCGAAGTCTGTGGCTTCTTTCCGGCTCCCGGCTCCCGGCTCCGCCATCTTGACTGGGCTATTTTGCATACCTTCGCTCTGATTGGCTGGTGGGCGTGGTTTACCCCGTCCCGAAGAAACGGTTAATTTTACTATTTCACTTTTATTAGAGTAGATAGACTCCCTGCAGATTAAAAAAAAAAAGATTTACCCATTGCACTTTTTTAAAAACTGATTTTCTATTACATTTCCAAGTTTCTGCCTTGGCACCTTATTGTGCCAGGTACAGTATTAATGAGAATTTTAAATAATAAACCACCAAATATCTATTATGTTTCTGGGTCAAAGTATGTGCTTAATGGGTATTGTTGAGTTGACTCATTCATTCAAATAAATATATATTGAGTACCTCTTTCTCTGTAAGTAGCCTTCCAGGAATTCAGAATTCAGAGCTGAAGGAGTCATACAAGTTTCCTCCTCCCATAGAGTTCCACAAAAAGTGAATGGCCAGTGGACCATCCATTAGGAGAGTTTCTAATAAATGTCTTTTAAGGTGTCTCTTAGGGTTACCCTGGGCTGTCGTGGAGGTTGCAGTCTGCTTTCAGTTTGCATCTACATTCTTAGCCAATTCATCCAGGAATCAAGCTTGAATTTTTCTTTCCTCTTTCAGCTGGTCACATGGGAATACCCCCATGTGCCACAGGTGAGCTAAGGAGAAGTATGATGTAACAGTACTAGATCACAGGAGAGCCTGGGCTGCCTGCTTGTGCAGTTTATGTGTACCCTTTAGTTCTGCTTATGTTTGATCCTAGAAGTATCACTCACATTATTCTAGATTGCTGCTGGACTCGGACAACCATATGATTTCATGTTTTTTGACAGACCCCATCCCATGATGGGTAATTTTGGCTGCATGATCACTTGGTATTCCATGGGTCATGTGCTCCTTCTGAACCAGGATCCAGCGGCACACCAGGAGCTGAGTTTTGAAAGGTATGTAATTTTCCAGTGCAGATGGCATTGCCTTGGTTCATAACCATAGGCCCTCTAGATATTGATGACATTAAGGCTTGCTGTACACTTTACATTGCCTTGTTCCCATCACATAGCTCTCCATGATCATAGGGCCTGCTGGGTCATGTGACCAAAGCAGCAGGGCCGCTCGCAGAGACATTCCTGTTCAGCAAACTTTCATACCATGTTATCAATATATAAGCAAGTATGGAATTTGCTGCCCTCAAAATCCATTGAGGCCTGCCAGGCATTCTGTTTTGTTTTCTAATGGTGAGAGTTTTTACAGCTGGGATCCTGAAATACAATAGTTTGTGCTTCACTTTAGATGAGATGCTCCTACCTGTTCCTAACCATGCATCTCTAAACACTACACTGAGGCAGAAGCCCTTGAATACTCAGGCTTTATCTCTCACTACCTGGAGGACACGGACACTACAGCACCTGCCACTCCCTGCTTATGTTGTGAAATTAGCACGATGCTATCATGAAGTGAACCATGTGATGTTCTGTGGATGTCCAGGTGATGCAACTTTCATTGTGATAATTGTGTCACCACCTGTCCTTTATTAATGCTGGAGCCAATCATCCTGTTACTATCACTGAGCCCAGGTCTAGAGCCACCTCCCATCTCCTACCCTAAGGGCCTCTCATCAACACATTTATTTTATTATGTTGGCAAATGAAATATCTCTTGGCCCCTCTTGTGGGATCTTACTTCCCTAGTACATTTTGTGGCCTTACATAATATATCCACTCTAATACACTTACTTCTCTCGCTTTTTTATTCCTTCTTCCACCATCAACCATAAAAATTATAGCATTTATACTTCACCTTCCATGATGTTTCTATGTTATTCTAGCAGCCGTTGGCACCGTTTCCTGGGGCCCTTGCCAGGATATTGATATCTGTGTTGTGGGAGAGTGCTCGCATATCGATGAACTCCCCCTCAGCCAGTTTCGTGTTCTGCTAGCTTTAACGCAGCAACCTCAGGATCCATTTTACACGAGCTCTCCAGGGACCTGCTGGTGCAGGATGGCTGAGTCCCGGAGCTTCTTCGTAGCATAGTCCTTTACTTCCCTTAGGAGGCCCAACATTTCCCAGCTGGGTGAGAATGTGATTTAAACTTAAGAGTTGGTGTTGTGGGCCACGAGGGGAGGTGACAGTACGTCCCACTCAGGAGCACTTCTTGATTTGAAAAGCAGAGGTCTCTGCGCGGTTTTTAAGGTGGAGTGCTGACCTCTACTAGGGAGGGTGGGCCACTTTGGCTGGTACAGAGTGTTTACAGTCCCAGTCCCCAACCTGGGGAGCCATTGCCCCGGGGGCCACTTGGCAATATCTGCCGATATTTTTGATTGTCACAAACAGGGGGAAGGGGCTACTGGCTGCAGGTACCAACTGGGTAGAGGGCAGGGACGCTGCTAAAAATCTTACAATGCACAGACAGCTCTTTCTTTGCCCCTCAACAAAGAACTATCTGGCCCCGACTGCCAATAGTGCAGAGGTTGAAACATGCTCATTTAGGGGATTTTGGGGATTCGTGATTTTCTAGCAATCAGTACTTGATATCGTCATCACTCATCTCAGAATCCCATATCCTTCTTAATTAGACCTCTGAACTTTGCAGAGCGGACCAACTCAGGTTCTCTGGAGTTCTGCCATCCTTGTGATTAAATTCTGCGCTGGTCCTCAACTTGCTCTGCTTTTAAACTGTAAGAAATAGATCTATCTTTATATGTTGCCAAGGGAAGGCTTTCACACCTAGCCTTTAATATTGGATTAATCACCCTCAACCCTTCATCATTTGTTTTCCAAAGAATCAAATATTCCCAGCAAAGCCTATTCAAATTATTTTTCCTCTAATTATTTTCTCTGAGTTTCTCAAACACCTAATACATTTACTCACTAGTGTATTTTATTCCTTCAGTATACCCTAGGTGAAAGTTTTAGTAACTTACCATTGCTGCCTTGTGCCAAGGTATCCATGCTTAGCCTTCCACCAGTGATGGAGAGCTCATGCCCACTAACTGGTGGATGAGAATCTTCCAGAATTCCATGTTAGCACTTGCTTACTCTGACTCCTGGTACCAACCAGTCAGGTTTCCAGGGAAGGGAAAGTAGACTGTGTAATGGAAATTTATGTGTAGGGGGGTTTATCAGAGAATCCTCAGGGGATGAACACCTGAGGGAGAAGGGTTGGCAGCAGGGCAGGAAAGGAAGTTGGGCTGTGGTGCCAGCACAACCACAACAGTGGATGCAGGCAGGTCACTGGGATCTGGAAGCTGAGATGGCCCCCATAGAATTGACCAGTTCAAGATAAGGATACTTTTTTAGTTCTCCTTCATTAATCTGTTATTGGATCCAAGAATTCACAAACTAAAAAAATTGGGGAACGTGACAGCGAAGGGCCATCCTAATATTTTCAATGTCCCTTTTCTGTCACCTTCCCAAAGAACATTATAAGGACAATGATGCCTAATATTCCATTGATAGTTATTCATAGTTATGATAGATACCCTCCTCTATTCTCTCTCTACACCTGTGCTTCTTGCTTGTAAAAGCCTATTATAATCACTTGTATTTTGTGTGAATGAATTCTTTTATAAAAACTAGAGAATTACCCCAAACAGTGTGTGGGTCAGGGCACATGCCTGGGTTGTGATCTCCATCCCCAATAGAGGGCGTGTGGGAGGCAACCAGTGGATGTTTCTCTTACATCAATGTTTTTCTCTCCCTCTGCTTTCCTCTCTCCAAATATATATATATATATATATATATTTAAAAAATAGTAGTTTTAAAAACCTGGAGAATTAGTTGTAGCACAGAATAGCAAGCATGCATGTGTGCATGCACACACCCACATGATCACACACTTATGCAAATAGAATTAAGTTCACCAATAAGTTACAGAACCCTTTCTGAGGTTTTGAACTTCCATGGGGCAAAGGAATGTGGTTGGAACCAAGCTTACCCAGCTCTCAAAGGGCAAGAAGACTCTGGCTGACATTGAGGCTACAAATAGCATGTGTTTGGGGGCTTATGAGCTCCTTTTGTACGCCAGACATTTTCTATGAACTAAATAACATGTTTCATGTATAGTTACTGTTATTCAAATACTAGGGGCCCGGTGCACAAAAATTTGTGCACTCGGGGGGGTCCCTCAACCCGGCTTGTGCCCTCTCACAGTCTGGGACCCCTCGGGGGATGTCCACCTGCTTGCATGCCTGGCAAGCCTGGGTGAGGGGCTGATGGCTGTTTGCAGGCTGGCCAACCCCCCCAATGGGAACCCTTACCCCATGGGGGTGTGGCCAGCCTGGGTGAGGGGCTGAGGGCCATTTTCAGGCTGCCCACTGTCCCTTCAGGGTTTGGGTCCCTACTGGGGTAACTGGCCAGCTGAGTGAGGGGCTGAGAGCCATTTTAAGGCTGCCCACATCTCCCATTGACCCAACGTCCCAGTGAGGCTGGCTGGAATCAGGTTTCTGGGGTTTATTTATCTTCTATAATTGAAACTTTGTTACCTTGAGTGGAGGCCTAGGCAGGTAATGAAGCCTCCTGTTTGCTTCAGCTCCATGGCTTCTATAATTGAAACATTGTTGCTGTGTGCAGAGGCCCAGCCAGCCTAGGCAGGCAGTTGCAACAGAAGCCTCCTGTTTGCTCTAGCTCCATGGCTGCCAGCCTCTATCTTGGTCATGTTAATTTGCATACAGCTGCTCTGATTGGCTGGGGGTGTGGCTTGGCTGGTGAGCGTTGCTTAGGTGTCTCGGAGTGGTGATTAATTTGCATATTACTCTTTTATTAGAGTAGATATGTAAAGTTAGGATATATATAAATTTATTCATTCATAGAACTACAGTTTTTAAAATTATGTTTGTCTAATAAATTGATACACCTCAAGTGCAATCATAAGTGCAAATTTTTTTAAATTTTTGACATTAAAACCATGTCTTCAATCTTTAGAAGATTGGGAAAGTGATGAACCAACCTCACTTTCTGAGTTTGAGGTTTTTAAGGAGGAAGAAGAAAAGAGATGCATGTTGGTAATAATAAGGTTATTATTAAACTACCAATTTGTAGAGCAGCTAACACCTCTCTCTTCACAAACATTCATCCACACAGTCACACATTTGTGATTAAGATAAGCACATTGGTTTATATTTATGCTGAAATAAAGGTAATTATTGTTATTTTTAAAATCTCAGATAAAAGGCTTATCTTCCTGACTCCTGCAGAAAAGTTGAGTGTGTTATATGTGTATATACTAATAAAGTAGAAATGTAGATAAAACATTGGAGATATGTCAGATGAAGAGAAATCACTGCGTAAAAGAATTATCAGTGTGCTTGGTACCTTTCTTCAGTTTTCTCCTCCTTTTGGTGAGATGAAAACTGGTCTGGTGTGAAGACTAGAAAAAAAGAGCAATATTTCCTCCATTTTAATGACAACACAAATCTTAATTAAGCAAAGTGTATAAGGAGATCACAAACAGATTTCAACGTCTCTTTTCCTCTAGGCTTCCAAACACATGTATGCTATTGCAATTGCCAAAGAAGGCAGCTTTTTGTTACATAGCAAAACTAACCAAATCAACCTATTTTTCCTAAGACAAACTGCTTTCAAAAACTCACTGTTACAAGAATGTGTAAGGAGGCAAGCATACAAATTTAAAATCATGGTCTCCTTTGAAGTATGGAGTAGGCCAGTGATTCCCCCACAAGGAGGTGGGGGTGAGGAATTTTTGCCACTTCAGGGGCATTTGGCAATGTCTGGGGACATCTTTGGCTATTACAAGTCAGAGGTGAGGAGGCCAGAGAGACAGGTGAACATCCTACAGTGGGTAGGTCAGACCCCACAACCAAGACTTCTCCAGCACAAGATGTCAATAGGGAAAAATTCTAGGTTAAGGGAAAGAATACTGGTCACCCTGGCTTAGAACTCAAATATGTTGACTCAGGTGTGATCATAGGATAAATTATGTCATTGAGTCATCTCCTTACAGAAACTATGACAAGCCCATTTTGCCCAAATGGAGAAAATTATACCTGCCTTAAAGAGTTCTTATGGGGATTGGATGAGATACATGTAGATATCATAGCATTTTCTGTCATTGCCCTACTCCAAAAGGAGCCCCAACCCTCTGTAAAATTAAGGACTTATCCTGTATATTTTCTAATGTTTCCAGTAATAAAGGTGGAGGTCCTGCTGGGTGAGGGGCTGAGGGCCATTTTCAGCCTGGCCACATCCATGGGATGGAAGCAGTTATCTGGGATTTATTTATCTTCTATAATTAAAACTTTGTAGCCTTGAGAGAAGCTCAGGGCGACAGGTGGGAACTTTGGCTTCTTCCATTGCTGGGGGCAACTCCAGCTCTGTGGCTGCCACCATCTTAGTTGGGTTAATTTTCATACTTGCTCCTGATTGGTTGGTGGACTTGGCTTATGGGTATAGCAGAGGTACCATCAATTTGCATGTTTCTCTTTTATTAGATTAGATACACAGGAATTTCTTTAAGTCTGTGACTCACTTAATTACTTTTATCATAGCCTCTCCTTAAGAGGGAGTATACTTGAATTTCATAAAAGAATGTGATTTTTCTGGTTTGACATTTTTATTGTAGGGAATGAGTCCAGAACTAGAGGAACATGATCATTTCTTTAAAATGCTAAGTTCTTCCTTAACCTAAAATTTACTGTGTCTCACATTTTTTTCAAAGAGGATTTTTAAGAAGACCCAATTGATAAATTTTCTAGAGAATGCTATGTTCTGTTTTAATTGACTACTTCTGTCTTTTCTTCCTATTCTTTCAGCCATATAGGTTGCCCCCCCAACCCCCTCTGTATCTATGTATCTAGCAGAGGGAAACAGATAGCCTAGAACTTTTGTGTTGTCTCAACAAGTACAGTTTGAGAAATAACATTTAGGGGAAACCATGATGATTTGAACTCACAGGAAGGGCCCAAATTGTCTTCTATGACTTAGGAGCAGGCAACAAAAAAAATTAAATAACCTATCCTCTTCTCTTCCCAGATATATAGGCATTTGAATTTCATTTAGATCCAGAAGCCTTTCTTTAGCTAATTCTCTTTTTATTGGCCAGTTCTTTCATTATTTGTGTATCAAGCAATTAACGTGAACCCTAGTCTAGACAGAAAATCAGCCAGAGTCCCATCTATGCACCCCTGTCTGACATCCATGAGGCTGCCCCCTTGTATCTCTAAAGGATGCATGTTAAAACTTCTGATCACGTGTATTAGAAATAGGAATAAGGATTAATTAAATATTTATAGGTTTTCCTTTTTGTACACAATTTTTTATATCTAATATTATTCTTAGTTACTATTATTATTTATTATTTTAAATCTTCTTCATGTAGCCTATATAGTCCAGTTATAAACTAGGAGGCTAAAGTGAGTTACATATGACATATAAGCCATTTCTCTAATATATGAGGTGGGTTGGATCTGATATTCTTTCCTCTGCCTCCTAATTAAGTCTTTGTTAATATTGTTCTTAATGTCTGAAGACCCAATCCAGTAAAAGTAGAGGCACTCTAATAAGTTTCCCTCTTTGCCACCCTTCTGTGTTTTATATCCCATTTCTTCAGGCAGAGCAGGACAGAGGGGACGTTTATGTTATTTCTCCCAGGCCAGATGAAATAAACCTGGCAGGAACAGATGTTAAATTGAAACCTTTGAAAAGTTAACACTATCTTCTGTAAATGAAACCTTAGGGAGGAAGACTTGAGACAATTGCCATGGGCATAGAATACCAATGCAAGAGTTTATTCTTACACCTCCACCCTAGGCAGTGGGGGTGGGCAGGGAGTGAACTAATGAACAGAAGATTTCAAAAGACACTTCAGCCTCAGTTCTGGTTTTTTGATTCTACAGAACCCAACAGACAGCCTTTCTCAATGGACCTTTCCTAGGCATTGCAGGCAGGAGAGTCTTGCCAACTTGCATCTGCTTTATCAAGTGGACTCCCAGAATTCAATTTTCCAATTCATGAATTTGCCTACATGAGGAACACCCATAACAGCTATCCAAATAACAGCTGCTGAAAATAACATGGTCTTTGACCCTTTTAGGTGGTTCATTTTAGTCCCATTGTCACTCTTTTAACACTCAGCCCCTACGACTCTTTATTATTAAATCCCTCATGACTACATATGTTGATTTGTTTTCTTTAACCCTTTCACTTGGACACACAAAAAGTGTCCATTTTGCACAACTCAAATTTTTATATATGTGTTGCTTGTGAGTTTGGGGTATATAGGCACATATATCTTATTTATAAATTTTAAAATTAAAAGAATTTGAGAATTTAAGGACTGTGAATACAGTGGTTAGAATTATTGCTTTATCTCTTCCTAGTTGTGTAATCACTTAATTTTTTTTTTTTTCTTAGAGAGAGGGTGAGGAAGGGAGAGAGGGAGAAGGAGAGAAACATCAATTGGATTGAACCTGAAACCTGGATATGTGCCTGGACAGTAAATAGAACCCTTTGTCTTTAGGTGCACAGACTATGCTCTAAGCAACAGAGCCATACTGCCAGGGAAAACCACTTAGCTTCTTTATGATCCAGTTTTCACAGCTGTAAAATGAGAGTAATTATTAGAGCTACCTCCCAGCTTTGTGTAGATGATTAAACGTATTAACACATGAAAGCACCCACAACAGGGCCGGCTCAGAATAAGATCTAAAAAACAATGACTTATTGTTTTCATAATGATTTCACTTGACTTGCATAATATATGCATAATATAATAATGACTCTAGTATTTTAAGATTCAGGCTACAATCACTTACTAGTACTGTCATATCTCTGCATAGTTTGTCACAGAGAACATTAAAGCAAACTCAAGAGTTGTTTTTTTGTTGTTGGTTCATTTGTTTTTCTTAGAAAAACAGTCTTTCTGGAGTGAAAAGGAAGACTCAAGTTCACTTTAACTACATAGATGAGCAGAATAGCAGAAAGAAGTTCAGGACAAAAGCAAGAGACAAGATTATTCTCAACTTGTCCTCTATTTGTGGATAACATCTCTATCTATCTATCTATCTATCTATCTATCTATCTATCTATCTATATCTATATTTATCTATATCTATCTATCTATCTATCTATCTATATCTATATTTATCTATATCTATCTATCTATCTATCTATCTATCTATCTATCTATCTATCTAAAAAAAATATGCTAATTAGCTGGGATGCCTTAAGGGTTTGACCACACAGAAAGAGGTTGTGAGCCCAGCATAAGGGGCGGGGCAGCAGAGGCTTCCTCACTCCTGTGCTGGGGGAGGGCCTGATCAGCAGCAGCCATGGCTGCTTCAAGGGCCACAGAGGGAGTCAGGGCCAGACCGGCAGCAGCCACAGCTACTGCGGGGCCGAGGGACTGAGGCCGGGCCGGACCTGCAACTCAAGGGTGGGTAGTGCCTCACGATTTCGAATCGCTCGCTGGACTCCCAGTGTTTCAATAAAAAGTATGATGCCACTCAACCCCTAAAAAGAAATAATAAATTTTGCAATGTGATAAAGGTGCTGATTATCACTACAATGACAACTGTACCATGCTATATAAATGTATCAAATTAGCTTGTTGTACATCTTAAAATGACACACCATTATATGTCAAGTATTTATCAATAATTTTTTTTTAAGTATGGTGATGAACACTCTGCAGAGCATGTATGTCTGAAAAAGAACTGTACAGAACTTTCCTGGGAGAGTAAGTATACCCACCATCCCTGATGCTAGCGATAAGAATTACCTTCCGAAGGGGTGTAAATATGTCTTAATTCTTAAGAGGAAGAGGGAGAGGAAAGGGCAGCATTTGGTGAAAACGAATCTTCAGTGGTAGTTGGGGAAGGAGAAGAGGTGGCTATGAAGGTGTCCTCAAGTTCTGGTGCAGGGAAAGTGGCAAAAGCAAAGGGAAAGAGAGAAGAGCTCTAGAATCTATTTCTTCATGTGCATTTCTTTGTATTTTTTTCAGGAGTGGTTCACCAGCTACTAATAAATCTCCTGACTCCCCAGCCTCCTTCCCACCCCACTCTTGTTCTTACCAAGTCCATCTTCTTTGGTAACATTAGTTCCCAGCTGTTCTTATTTTTTACTTCATTTACCTCTATATTTATTTTTATTTTTTCCAAATCTTCATTGTTTAAAGTATTACATAGTTCTCCTTTGCCCCCATTGACCTCTATCATTAGAAGTGGATTGTTGGCCCTAGCTGGTTTGGGTCAGTGGATAGAACATCGGCCTGTGGACTGAAGGGTCCAGGGTTCAGTTCTGGTCAAGGGCATGTACCCTGGTTGTGGGCACATCCCCAGTGGGGGGTGTGCAGGAGGCAGCTGATCAATGTTTCTCTCTCATGGGTGTTTCTGGCTCTCTATCCCTCTCCCTTCCTCTCTGTAAAAAATCAATAAAATATATAGTTTTTTAAAAAGTGTATTATTGGCCTCCAGTTTTGCACCAAGTCCCTTTGAGTTCTTCCGTGTTCTCAAGTCTATAGGAGAAAAAAGTTGCTCAGACTTACTATTCACCAAGGAGGAAGTTAAGCCCCACTCCCCCATATACATCCTTCTGGTGGTATCATAAATCATACCAGGGACTTAACTAGCAAGATCTAATTTTAATTATGGTCCTACTAATTTAGAACTTAGAGCGTTCTCCAGGTTTAAATATAGCATTCTGTTCTGTTCTGTTCTTTCAGTGCCTTGCAATCTCACTCTTTCTCTGTTCTTCCTTCATTTTCTTAGACCTTGCTTTTCCTCCAGAGGGAAATCCTGCCTTCACAGAATTAGTGAGGCGTACCAGCCAGAGAGCAGGTCTCTCAAACAGCATGGAGGGCTTTTACCTGAGTTTGCCAGTGCCACCCCTCCACTGACCTGTAATTGTGAGTTAAGTGTCCTCTCACTCCCCTGCTGCACCAGCAGGGCACCGAAGGGAAGGAACTCCTGCTCAGACCAGTTTCACCTCCACAAATAAAGGCGGTAGGAGGACTTCACCTATGAACACATACCCAGGGGAAGAAGTGGATGCCCTGTGCCAGGTTTTCCAACAGTAAACTTGTCGGCTGGTTTCCCTTTCCCGTTGACCAGCGGAATAATTTCGGCTTTAGGGACCAGAATGATTTTTCCACAGTGTCCCCCTTGTTCCAAGTGTTCACTTGTGAAATTCAGAAAATGAATTTTAAAGTATCTTAAAATGAACCAGAGAGGGCTCAGAACATATACCAGCTTTCCTGAATTGCAAGTAGAAAACAGAGACTCAGTTGGCCACTGTGGCGGTTATAGGGGCAGGAGAAATTATTTTTGTAGTTCTCACAAAACTCCTGGTTTCTCTGGGGCTGGTGCTGTACTGATTTTGAGGGATTTTTCACTTTTCTATTTTGTTTTTAAGATATTAGGTGCCCTGTTAAGGCCACCTCTGTCCCAACAAACTTAGAAATGTCTGTAATTTTAAAGCAAGGCAATACTTTATCAGGATGAATGCACTATTTATAACTAAATATTTACCTTTGAATTTTTTAAAAATCAGAAGAGGTCTGGGGATTTTGATTGGGCATTCAAGAACTCTTTAAATGATCTTTCCAGGTTCTTCTACAAACACTTCTCAATGTTAGCCAAACTGATTGCCTTTCTTTCCCTATCAGCATTTTTTGATGTTACATCTTTATCTTATCTTTTGCATCATCTTCCCGCCACTGCAAAATATTGGTCACTATTAAAAACCAAGTTCCAATCTCACTCATGTATGCAGTCACCTTTCTTGATTGTCTCAACTAGCTACAATCTCTCCTTTCCACTGCTTTCTTCCAACCCTTAATACTTTCTGGTAGTTTCATAAAATGCAAAGTCTCACAAATGCAGCTTCCTAGGCCCTATGCCCATGAATTTCTGACTCAAATAAATTTGGGGTGTATTAATTTTACAAGCATATAAAAGGTTCTGATGTATGTTTTATGTAGACCATATTTTTAAAAATATGTTTTATTGATTTTAGAAAGGGAGAGGACAGGAGAGGAGAGAGAGAGAAGGAGAGAGAGAGAGAGAGAGAGAGAGAGAGAGAGAGAGAGAAACAGCTGTGAGAGAGGAAGGAACATTGATCTGTTGCCTCATGCATCAGTGACTGGGGGTGGTCTAACCCACAACCTAGGTATGTGTCCTGACTGTGAATTGAACCAGTGACCTTTCAGTGCATGGGACAACACTGAAGCAGCTGAGTCTTACAGACCACGGCTAGACCATATTTTGAGAAGTTTCAACATAATATTTTATATATTTGTTACTTGTATAAGTGTAAATGTCTGATTTCCCCTGTTCAATTATATGCTATTAAAGAATAGAAATTATATTTAATACTGTTCTTAATTTCACTCAATTCCCTAAATTTAAATAATATTAATAGCACTAATTTATGTAGGTCTTTTTAGACGAGTCAAAATCAATATTTTATATTCAATACAATATCAGAAAGAGGGTTGATCTGTAAAGTTATCCAAAGGGTTAGAATAAAGATAACATCAGTATTGGGGGTTTTATAGTAGAAAGAGGGCAGTAAGGTCCAAACCAATGGTTATAATTAAGTATTGATTTTCTTGTGGTCAGATACTCTCCTAATATTTTGGTATACTTCCTTTTAGGGGACACCAAGGATTCTTTATTTTCTAAATGTCATTCCTCGTAGTAAAAAGTGAGTACTGAAAACTGAAACCTAAAAATTATCGAGATGCCGTAGGACATCTTGTTGAACGGAAACCAATTTTCCTGGTGAGAAACTTGGTTTCATTTTTTATTTTATAAATGTTGGCTTAATACTGATTATGTGTCATGGAAAAGCCCCACAACATTCGCTATATCAAATGCTGTGAAAATTATCCAGCTCATATTATACCTCTAAGCACTTCACCAAAATGTAATAATTTCCTGAAACATAAAAGAAAGTTTTTCCCATCTTTATTTTATTTTATTTTTTTATTAAGTGAAGGTACTGTGCTTGTATTTGGGTTCTCACCCCAGAGCCAATGAATGGACTTGATTTCCCTCCACTGGCAGTGAAGTTGGGAGGCTGGTAATGTGCAGCAAGAACCCTGAAATCTGTGTTCTGAGATCACAGGTTCCAGTGTCCTGGGTATCAGTGGAAGCAAACTATCTCCATAATCCAAATCAGTGACTTAAAGAACCAGAATGCCCAGCTGGAGTTACTCAGTGGTTGAGTATGGATCTAGGAACCAGGAGGTCACAGTTTGATTACCCGTCAGGGCACATACACGGGGTGATCTCCAGTAGGGGGCGTGCAGAAGCAGCCGATCAATGACTCTCTCTCTCTCTCATCATTGAAGTTTATCTCTCTCTTTCTCTCCCTTCCTCCCTGAAATCAATTAAAAGAAAGAAAGAAAAAAAAGAACCAGGACACCTAATTTCTGGACAGTTCAAAGAATATAGTTTTCTGATCTGGAAAAAAAAATGTGTAGATATTTTATAAAATAACTGCAATTCTCTTCCAGGAAAGACGGCTCTCAGCCTCCTTGAAGCCAGGGGACAAGGCTTTTAAGTCCATTCCTAAGCCTAGACCCTCTTGCGGTAATTATCAAACATGCAGTGCTTTCCTATTTAAACTCATCACAACACAGTTAGGCGCGGTGGGTTGGTGGAAAGATTGGAAAATGGATTATCATTCTGTCTGCAAACGAACTGCCAACAAAAAGCACTTTAGAGCCATGTCTGCCCAGGTTTCTTATGTCCCAACCCGTGCTTTGACATGCTATTCCTAAGTTTTTACTCTCTGGAGTGAAGATGCTCTTGGTTGAGAAGTCTCCCTCACTGCTGCAACTTCCCAGGTTCCTGCCTCTTATCACTGCCTGGTTCACACACTGCATCTTAAAAGAGCAGAGGTCCACCTACTGTACTTTGGGTCAGATGAGATCTTGTATTGCTTTCCTCGGAGAGGGTCTCACTTTGGTTTTGTGATGCTTTTTAGGCCTCACAAGAAAGTTCTAAGCTTTTCAGTCTCCTTCCTCGCAGGTTGCCTGAGGCCTTATAGTCCTGGTACCATCCAAAGGTTAAGTTTGATGCTAAAAGTCTTTGTTTTACATAGAAGGGGTGAGATACTAGGGTTTCTCTTCCAAGATAGACACTCTGTGGAAGTGATTTTCTCTCTTTATTCTCATTTCTTTTTTTTTTTTCTTCATCTCATTTTCTTTTATTTTTTCATGTCTCTTTCTCTCTCTTTCTCTCTTTCTGGAAATTTGGGACAAATATTATTTTTGGTAGACCAGAGTTATTCCCTCAAGTCTTTAATTTTCTAAATACATCATCTTTATTTACCTTGTTGTATACCATGCCCCTCTTCCTCTGTCTGTAACATCATTAGGTGGCCTTCATTTTTGTGCTCTCTCTAGTATTGCCTAGTATTCATTCCCCCAAATATTGCTCTAACTCAATCGTGTTTATTTCATCTTTCTTGCCAATGATTGATTTAGAAAAGAGCATGTGACCTAATAATGGCCTATGAGTTTTGAGAAGTTTCATGGGATCTTCTAGGAAAGCAAAATTTTGCAGAATCTCTTTTTTTCACTTAGCTGTCTGTCAAGTAATTTCACATTGTTAAAGTCTTCACAACTTTTGTTCACAAAAATTTAGGTATACAGGAAACGTAGCAATTTGCTTAATTACTTAAATGTTGAACAATAAACTGCATCATTTAATTATCTGTACTTTTTTATTGTCATACACGTTTTTAGAGATTTAGCCACTTCCTTCTTTTAAAATATTATTTAAATTGTATGTATTCACAGAGTGGAATCATTATTTTTTTAATATATCTTAGTGATTTTTTATAGAGAGGAAGGGAGAGGGATAGAGAGTTAGAAACATTGATGAAAGAGAAATATCGATCAGCTGCCTCCTGCACCCCCACAACTGAGGATGTGCCTGCAACCAAGGTACATGCCCCTGACCAGAATCGAACCTGGGACTCTTGAGTCCACAGGCCGATGCTCTATCCACTGAGCCAAACCAGCTGGGCCCAGAGTGGAATTATTAAGTGAAAGCTACACAACTTTTATGTTTCTTGGTTTCCAAAAAGTTGCCATTGGCAGTTTACAAATTTTCAGTCTGTTCATACCTTTGAAAGCACTAGGTATTATGTCCATTTTTGCTAATTTGTCTGAATTTGCTTTTCTTTGACTCTTGGCAAGTTTGAACATTTTTTCCTCACACATGCACTAATTGAGTTTCCTTTGGATATTTCTCATCATTTCCTTTCTGTAAATTATTTATGGAGCTGTATTTTACTTCAACAAATATTTGAGAGCTTCTCATGTAATGTAGTTATTGGCCCTTGCCTTATTTACTGAAAATATCATTTGTTTTCCCATTTGGACTACCTTATTTTGCCTGAAGAAGTTTATAACTTTAAAGTCACCACATTTATTTACTCTCCTTTTATGATTTCTTTTACTGTTTTTTAGTATAGAGAGCCCTCTCTCAAATCCCCTAAATCCAGTGAATATTAAATTCCTCATGTGGTTTCCCTAACATTTTATTTTTATATTTAATCATTTTATCCATCTGGAATTGCTTTTGACCAATAATCAGAGTTACAAGAAAGACTTGATTTATTATTATTTTTTCCAAAATGTTAACCAGCCATTCAGCTGCCACTTACTGAGTAATCCTTTGCTTCCCTGCCGCTTTGATAAAATAAATCTTACATCTAATAAAGTCTGTATACGGAGGACTCTCTTCTGCTCCATTTAGCTTTGCTTTGTAGTTGCCAAGACACTTTCACATACATTATTGGATTTCATCCTTCCTACCCCACACTGATTGCCTGGTTCACCCCCTGCTGCTCCTCCTGCCACGCAAACTCCAAGCAATCTCACTTGTCCCACGTCCCTCTTACAGATGGAAAACAAAACCCTGGAAGGTGAAGCCACTTATCAACCAGCCCTCCCAGCCACTTTGGATTGGGGAGAAACGGGAAACTTCAGTCTTCACTAGCCCTGTGGCCTGGGACACCTCATTGGGGAAAACAATGGTTTTGGCTTCAGGGTCCCCTGGGAGCCTCCTTTTGGGTTCCACCGAGCTAGAACCATTTGTACACACACATTCACCTCTCAGGATCCTTTGGTTGCTTCTGTGGCTGCTCAGCGGGGAAGCAGGCGGTGGATGCAGAGCAGCCCCCTGGCTCTGTGCTCCCCAGCCCGCGTGCGTTTGGCACTGACTGAGAACTCTGCTAGCTGTCAGTGCATTTGCGCACTGACACATATTCTCCCGTGATTAGATTAACGCTGGCAAAGCCAATATGAAAAACCCACACAGATTACCACTGTCACCCGCAGTAATTACATTTATTCATTTCCATTTAGCCAAGTTTGTACAAGCCGAGCAAGGGGCCAAATAAGCAATAAACACAGAGGCAAGAAATTAAAATGCTGATCTGTTTGCTGTGAAAACAATCAAACTATCATCTTTCTTTAGGCACCTCATTCATCATCGGATAGGGCCACACTGGTGAAATGGAGGTGGGGAGCCTAATGTTATTACATGTAAATTCACTAACATGAAATTACTGCCCCTGATGTGATTTTACTAATAAATTAGTTCATTTCTACCTTTTCGCCAGAGACTTTAGGGACCGTGGAGAATTGTACACGTGTCTTGTAATCTTGCCTGCTTTATTTCAGACTGGCTAGCTGTTAAATTCCGATTTCTTTTCACTCCCTCCCATCTGATTCTTCCGTTTCCTTGCTATGCCTTATTGGATAAACATGCCATGCAATTTGTTGTCTTCACATGTCGTTTGGAAATAAGCAGCTTAGGGACAAATTCCCTTTCGCAGGCAATGAGAACAGAATCAGGGGCATTGTGACTATAATGGCTCTCGCAGCTAGTTGGCAGCTATTATTAATTTCTTGTTGGGTGTGGTGGTTTTTCTCATTTCTGTATAAATTTTCAATTTGAAAACAGAATGGAGCCAAACTTTGCCATGTCAAGTAGCGATGGAAGCAAGGAAATCAATCTGCAAGCAGCTCCCTCTGCTTGCTGGCCTCTCTGCCGGGTATTCAAGTAGCAGACAGAGCACAGGGCAAGGGCAGCCAATGGCTCGCAGAAGACAGATGTGGGGCCTGAGATCCGCTTCCTCCCGGGGACTTGCTCGCACCATGGCGTGCATCCCTTGCATATTGTTAATGCAATGTCTGCATGTAGCTTTTTAAAATTTCATTGGCTCTGCTGTTTATCCTCATCCCGATATCATAATACGTTTTTGCAAGATGACAAATGGTTTGTTATGAAAATTGCTTTGATGCTACCAGAGAAGGAGTAGAGATGCTAAGAGAACCAGAGAGGGAGGGGGAGACACTTCTTTGCTTGGAAATCCCTCTCCTAAAACGCCTGCTTCTACCCCCAAATGGAGATTCTGTGAGCTATGGCTCAATGCCAAGCCTTAGGGAAATATAAAATATGCACAATAGTATATTCATGCTTTGTGCAGCAAAACTGTGTTAAAAAGAGTTTCTTTGATGCAGTGGTTCAGTGAAAATCTAAGATTTAGAAATGGTAGACATTCCACATTATACCCGCTTTACACATGATGATCCAATAGAGTCCGCTCATCCTGTCCCTGGAACTCGTATTAATTAAATTGGTGTGGAATGAACCAATGCAGTCCAGGAAATAGCCAACTTCTATACTCTTTGATTTGAATTTAACTTTACACCATGCAGAGTTTTACCATGGGGAAAATTGTGTACTTAATATTTCTTTTGTTTTTTTCCAGAAAAAAGTAAATGAGAGTAAGGGCTCATTTATCTAGAATTATTAGTAATAATGTATTCTGACTAATTGGCTATTCTTTTTAATGAGTGAAATGTGAGGACTAACAATTTCAAAATAATTCATATCTATTGATCAACTACAGTGTACAAAACCCTACACTAAATGTGCCATAAAAACAAAAATAAGTGTTACTTTTTAGAATTTAAAGTAATTAAGATTCTTTAGTTCCATAGTGACCTGCACCTCATTGCACACCCACAGAACCTTGCACGCTCCTTCCAGAGTTTTATTTGTCTGATTATTTCCTTAATACCTATCTTCCTAATTAGACTATGTTCTCCATTAGAGCAGAGGCTGTTTCAGGTTTTCTCATCATTGTATCCTCATTGAGCACACACGAGTGGTTAAATAAGTAAATATTGAATAAATGGATGAAATATTAAATTATATAGCCCTGTAAAAACAGATAGTATAGAAGAGTGCTTTGAGTTAGTGTTGTTGCGAAACAAATCATTTAATACATATGGCCAAGAATTACCTATGAGCATATACTCTATGTTATGTAGTCTTCCAAGTGCTGAGGATACAGCAAAGAGACCAAAACTCTTACCTTTGCAAAGCTTACATTTTTAGTGAGTGGATAAAACAAGATGTTTCAAATCATGAATGATATTTTGTTGTTATTTTTATATACACTCCTATATTTAATGTTAATCTCTTTTGGAGCAAATATTGTATTTCCATTTCAACTAGTGCAGCACTAGGTTTAAGAAATTATATATATGCATATATGTGAAATATGTACTGTTAGATGAATATATAAGAATATGATATTATATCTACATCTATGTATATGTATGTGTATGTGTATATATATCCTCATAGATAACAAAAGGCCCTCAAATATCAATGCTGCATTGCACACTTCCTTTATCCCATCCCATCCATACTCTGTCTAATTCTGATTCTCCTGCAGTAAATGGTGTTGAGAGTTCCTTCTTATTCTGATACCCTCTGCTTTCATGGACAATTACTGTGGTCTGACTATGCGTCTCCTTGGGTACATCCTGGCTAGAGGAGTGACCTCACTGCCTGCAGACATTCTATGTTCTTTGGCATCTCCTTACCTATGTTCATGCTCTCTCCCTTCTCCGTTCCCCCTCTTCTCTCACACATCAGTGCCTTCTGTACAACGGTGTCTCGGACTCAAGTACTAAATAACTTCTCATTTATAACTCTAGGTCTATAACTCATCTGACAAATAATAACATTCCACGTGGGACAATCCCACACTTCCCTTGATATCATTAACTCAATTTCGTCACACAAGAAATATTTTTTTTGTGTATTATCCATAATGCCTGCTCTATCACTGTGCCCACGATAGCCTCTCAATAAACTTTTATTAAATGAATGAGCAGATGAATGGAGTTGCATTAGGTCCTTTTTGAAAAATTATTGTGGAAACTATCCATTAAATTGACATCATTCTAGCCCTAGATGGTTTGCCTCAGTGGATAGAGTGTTAGCCTGTGAACCGAAGGGGCTCAGCTTTGATTCTGGTAAAGGGCATGTACCTCGGTTGCAGGCTCTTCTCTGGTCTGGTCATGGCTCATGCAGGAAGCAAACAATCGATGTGTTTCTCTCACATTGGTATTTCTCTCTGTCTTTCCCACTCTCTTCTTCTCTCCCTAAAACTCAATGGAAAAATATCCTTGTGTAAGGATTAACAACAACAACAACAAAATTGACATCATTCTGTCTACACCAACAATGTCTTAGTCCTGCTTTTTACCTTCTCACTTCTGCTTCAGAACAAAACACGAAAGGAAGAACTGTGTTATTTGCTACATTCTCTGAAGTAGCCAATAAGGATAGAATAAATGAACGGACACAGAATTGCCTGCATTTTAAAGCATTCTCCAGCATTAGCTGGGTTGGCTCAGTGGATAGAGTATTGGCCTGTGGACTGATGGGTCCCAGGTTTGATTCTGGTCAAGGGGATGGACACGTGCTGGGGTTGCAGGCTCAATCCCCAGTAGGGGGTGTGCAGGAGGCAACTGATCAATGATTCTCTCTCATCGTAGATATTTCTCTCTCTCTCTTCCTCTCTGAAATCAGTATAAATATATAAAAAATAAAGCCTTCTCCAAACAAGTGCTCATAATTCATGTTTTCTGTTCACATTAAATTTCTGATAATTGAATATAGCAAAACTATTGTTTTAGAAAATATTAGTTTTGCATGGTGGTAAAACATACATAAGATCATTTTTACCATTTTAACCATTTTTAAGTGTATAGTTCAGTGGCATTAAGTACATTCATATTTTTGTGCAACCATCACAGTATTTTCATAATTTTTCTTCATACCAAACTGAAACTCTGTACCCTTTCAAAAGTAACTCCTCACATTTTCTGTCCTTCAGAAAATGCAATTTTTAATCATTGAAACACTGGTAACATTTATGAAGAATGTTTATGCTTTACTGAGATTAAGTAGCGTATCAATGAAGATTAATTTTGATTTAGTTAAAGATTGTATAGTTCCTCACAAAGGAATTACTACTGAATGTTGTAAAAAATAAGAATGATCACATAGAGATAAAGACAACTCACACAAGAGAAGTAGAAGTGTTTTCTATGTTCAGTATATTCTTCCTCCACTTACTTCAATGAGTTGCAAGAGAAGTTCAAAAGTCAGAAATGAGCAACTTCTGGTTCTACAGATTCTTGGTAATACAAGGACTTATAAAATATGACATGCCCCAGGTTGTACTATTTTATCCTGCTTTAATTCTTCTGGTAATGAGTCCCTTGTTATGAGAGAGGTTTTATCCTTTGTCTTATCTGATTATGGAGAATCATTTTTTTTAGAATGTATATTTTAATTTTTGCAATTTGATATTCCATTTTGAACTGACCCTAATTCACCTATAGTGTGACTTACTAGTTTTCCCAAATTTATGCTATACAAACTCAAGATTTAAAGAAAGAATTATAAAAGTAAAGCATTTGTCCCCCCAAAATAGATTCTGCTGATGGGTCAACTCTTGTCTTGGGCTCACTATGTCCACTGCTTTAGTAGTTGGGAACTAGAAAAGTGATGAGAAATATTTTCCCCCTAAAGGAGAATCAATGAGAAATCTGTTGTCAATAGACTGGAAGCAGAATGCATAATTGGAAGACTTAGCATTTATTCCTCTGTTATTCAGATGAGTGGTCAAGGAAGATAAGTGACTTCCAGAAGCACAGGAGACTCAGAGAAAAAAAAACAAAAAGACTCTGCCAGTGATTAGATCCTGTGTTGATTAAACGAACAGTCAACAAAAACAAAACAAAACTGGCTAGCTTCAACCATTAGAAACTTGATAACAAAGACCTGGTCACCACACCAGTAAGGATGGACATGCAGGATGATATCCAAAATCAATTGTGGCTCCACTAAGAAAGGTAACCATGCTTGTTTGCAAACTTGAGCAGCAAAAATTCGAGAAGATTCATTGATGGTGCTATTTATGGAAAAAATTAGACATACGTATATGATGTGCTCTGTGTGCATGTTGTGTGCACCTCCCCACAAATCTAGTAAAGTATTTGGACACAGCTACATGAAGTACTACAGTGAAGTTTTCCGAAGAGTAGAAAATTGCTGCTTGCCAACAAGACACTTTGAATAAATTAGATGATAATATCTCAGAATTCCAGAGATTAATCATGTGTGTTCATAAATTGCTCTTATGAATGGTGAGAAAGTGTGATACGTGAGCTTGTTGACAGCTGTGAACAGGTTTATGTTTGTGTGCTGGTGTCTTAGATGCTGTCCATGAACATAGCATACTTCCTCTACCTTTCTGAAATATGCTTTAAGTATGAGTAATTTCCACAATTTCCCTCTGGATCCATGGCTCTCTGGGCTAATCATGAAGGTCATTAAACAGATTCACAAACCCTCCACACACATAGTAAGCAAAGGTATGGTTGAGTGTTGGTTTAATAATATGGTATTATCTTGCTCAACAACAGTAATTTCCATGTTCATATTGATTGTAATTTATAACATCATTAGCTTTCTAAACTGCCATTAACTAATGATGGACTCTGTGGGATAAACAGCTCTTTGAAATCAGTTACTGACAAGTTGGCCCCAGAAGCATTTATCAAAAGGATAATGGATCCCTATTGGAGTGACAATAAATTAGGTTACGCTCTTATCGAATTAAACAATAGATGAAGGAAAATTAGCTATCAATAAGCATCTATAAAGCCTTGCCGATTATTCCCAGTCAATTATATCAATTAGAGATCAAACAGGGAACCCCTGCCGTACGTTAAATGGCACTAACCAGGGCCCAAAGAGGCCAAATTGCGTTACAAAATGCAGCACCAGGAGCAGCTGTAAAAGAGGTAATCATTCCCGCCATTGACAAAAGGGCTGCTTTATTAGAACATGGGGATGGCCTGGAGGCTTGCTTCTGGCTAACGGACAAAGACTCCCTAATAAAGGCGAAAAGAGGGAGAGTCTTAGGAGAGGAAGAACCTGAGAAATAAAAGGGAGAATTGTGTGAGGCAGAGCGCACAGAAGAGCAAGGAAGGGGAGTCCAGAATTAATTGTAAATGTGCAGCCTAAAAAATACTTGTTTCCATTTTCAATTATAATTGATATACGTATTATATCAATTTCAGGTGTGCAAATTGTGATTAGACATTTATATTTTATGAAGCGATCATCTCCTAAGCCTAGGACCTGTCTGACACCCCACATAATTATTACAATATCATTGACTATATTCCCTATTGCAGCCCCATGACTGTTTTTGATACAATTAAATTAAACCTTTGGCTTGTAAGGATGTTTCCCTGACTTTTGTGGAGGCCATTATCACTTTTAATAAGTCTTCATTACACATATCTATAATAATAAAAGCATAATATGCTAATTAGATCGGAAAACCTTCTGGACAAAGCCGGGGCTCCCAGGGAAGCCTGGGTCCTGGGTGCCTGCCAGCAGCCAGAGGGAAGCCCAGTCCCAGGTGCAGAGGGAGCTGGTGCCAGCAGCAGGAGGAAGGAAGGCCTACTCTTGCATCAATTTTGTGCATCGGGCCTCTAATATATGCATATGTATGTATAGGGAAATACTAGTAAATATACACCAATGGATACACAGGTAGATACACACTCCACTCCATTTCATGAAGGGAGGATCTTAACAAGCCTGTGTTCATTTTCATGAAATTTCTTCATTAAATTAGGAAGCGTCCAATAATGCAACCAGATATGGTTTGAAGTGATTTGAGATCATTGATGAGATCCAAGAGGAGCTACAAAACGTGGTGATTTTTTCTTAATGGCCATAACTGACTTTCCATACACCTTGTACACAGTAGACTCGCAATAAACACCTGTTGTTCTGATTCGACCAGAGTCTGTATTGTACACAGGGGTCAGAGGGAGTCACAAAGCACAGAATGGGGTAGTGATCATCTGAGGCTGCGAATCCAAAGCTCTTCTGACAGATGTGCCTTTTTGGTCTTGCTGACATTCTTTATCAGGGTGTATATCTTTTTGCACCGTGCCTTTGAGTTTTATGAACATTTATCATGTACTGCAGACAGATTCTACTTTATTGTTCTACATGAGAAATTGCTCACCAGGAGCTGCTGCCGATTCTTTGCCTCTGCACATTTTTCACCCTTCTCGGAACCCAATATGATATCCATCTAAGGACCTTAAATTACCTATTCCCGTTTATGATCCTTACAAAGCTCTGCTGGGATTGGCTTACAGTGCACCGAAGCTGAATAGACCATAAAGAAGAAGAGGCAAGGTCTGGGGAAGGCAGTGTCATGGTCATGAGGCAATGGCCCTGATGCCAGGCAGTACGGAGCTCAGATTCCACTTCTATCATTCATCAGCTCCATGTTCAGTCAGTTTGCTTCTCTCTCCTTCTTGGTAAAATAGGGATGATAAATCCCACCTTTCAAAGTTGTCCCCATGGTTGCAGATGATGCTTGCATATTGCCTGCAGCACCAACTTTCTCATAGATTCCCTTAACTTTAAGCTTTCGGTCCCCTCATCCGTGAAGTGCAATGATGACCCCTAAAATCTCCCTGCACTTTTGTGAGGCTCAAAGTGACAATTAATTGAAGAAACACTGTGTCAACATAAGCACTGGACAACTTTCAGCTGTTATAAAAATCGTAATAGCCATTATCGCTCTCCCTTTTGTTCTAATGAGAAGCACATTGATTCTAAAGGGATGCCTTTCAGAAAAAAGAAGCCATTTTTCATTTGATTGGAATAGAATTGGCCCCTCTCCTACCCCCATGCAGACCACTGCCCCTCAGACACTCACACCCCCATTTAGTGCCTGCTGGTAAACATGTGTGCTGTAACCTTGACATTGTGTAGACCACTGAGGCATTTGGGGCTGCTTCCATCATCAAGGAGTTGTAGGGCTCCTAATTCCTAAATCCCCATGACATGCTATGTCATTCTCAGTGCCTCAGTCCTTAGCAGGAGGAGATCAGGAAATCCTCCAAAAGCACTGATCATTTATCCCAGTCCACTCTCCCACGTTATGATTTGGAGATACAAGGGTATCAGAATTGCTATAATCAGAAGAGGATTGATTTGGAAAAGAGCACCAAGCATTGTTCATGAGTGGGCAAGGGGGTCACCCAGATGGTCTTAGCCAAACACAAGAAATGGTTCACCACCTAAAAGGTTCACTTCTATAAGGTCAAGTTATCTTATTCTTTTACTATTGAAGGAAAGACAATAACATTTAGGGAAAATTTCCTTGGCTGCAGCAAATGAGCTTGTAAATGTAGGGAACGACCTATGAGCACATTCTTCAAAACAAAATGTACCTCGCTGAGTTATGATGGCTCAGGAAAAAGTAGGATTAATTTCAAAATATCTGAAAAGATGACTCAACTTGTAATTACCCTTTGTAGTGTAAAGAGAGCTTAAGGGTTTGGGTTTGTACTGGGCTTAAAATATCGGGAAAACTGTCTCAGCGTTGGCACTGTGACAAGTTCTTGGCAAATGCTAGATGGTGGTGGTCTTTCAGGGATAAGCACAGTGTTCTCACCTCTTAGTTTCCTTCTACCCTCCCTCCCCACCCCAACAAAAGGTACATTAAGATCGTTGTGATGATTAAATGAGACAACACAGATAAACCACTTCATACTGTCCTGGGAACATGTCAAAAGCTTTGTAAATGAAGGCAACACTTAAATTGCTATTTTTAGAGAGCTAACACTCGTCAAGTTTCTGTTGTGTGTTAAGCACTTTACTTACATGTGGGGTTTTTCGGTAAACCTTCTGAGCCTTTGTTTCCTCTTACCTAAAACGGTAGCTCCCATTTAAAAGTTAGAGTGCCAATTTACTAACTATGGCACACAGTTCATAAGTGGTGAACCAGATTCAAACCCATGCTTTTCTTATTAAATGTCATGCTCTCTCCACTACCCCTTGCTGTCTTCCAGCCAAGGCTCTTGTGAGTCTGTCTGTATTTATTTTTTATTTTATATATTCATTACCTTTGCTAAAAATTGGACCCATCTCTCAAGAGTAGTTTATAGACATTAACTAAAAGAAGATGCCAATTGTATTTCAGAAAAGAGGGAAAGGAAATGCTATTCTTTATTCTACTTGTGTTTTAAAAAATGAGGAACTACATTTACCTACAACTTACAGAGCCACATGTTCCCCGCATTTGTGTAAGAGTCTTTCCTGTCTGTGGATCATATAACATCAAGTCCTTACAACTAATAAACATCAAGTGCATAGATACAGTCTGACAGTTAGAGGAAGTGAACTATGAAAATATATGGCCCTTGTCTGAAGAAATAGGTAGTTGAATATTTGTAGAAGTAGCCTAAAAAATAACAGCTAAGCTCCTCTCTGGGGATATCACAATCCCATAGTGATATGAGTATAATTATTTCATCATATAGGGTCTAGGAATAGGTGTACTCCTATGTATAAATCTAAGATTCTTTTGTTTTTGTAAACAATTACTTATTGAGAACATTTCTACATACATAGCATTGTTTTATGTACCATAAGGTGTCCAGATGGGTAGGGAAGATATGTCTGGAGATAGCAGAAAGAGGTGAGCATCAGAGACAAACTTGTAACCTGAATTTGAGAAACATGCAAGGGAGAAAAATGTATATACATTGAATACAAATGGAAATTTTAAAACATGTATCAACATAGATAGGACAGTTATCAAATGTAAATGGGAATAAGGACAGAGATTATAATATGTATTATCCCTTCGAAAATGCTTACAGACTAGCTCAGTTACATTGATTTGATTGACTCAAGTCCGTTTGTCAATGACATATTTTTTGTTTTTTGTAACATAGCTCATTTTATGCTCCCATCTCATTAATCAGAGGGGTCACATGTAGATACCAATTGCTAATACTTCCTACATACTTATCCAAACCTCCTTTTCTTGCTACTTCAATAAGAGAGAGAAATGAAAGTATTTACTAAATTAGCCCAGGAGGTCTAGTGTCTTTCCTGACTTGCTCCATGCAGCCCTTAAACATGAGAAACTGCCTGAAAGATGTATGATTTGCCAAGACAGACTCTAAAAGATACAAGAAAAAAATCTTAACACAAATGCTTCTTAAAGCATAAATATATATTTAAAACATTTGTAGCCACACATCACGAAATGCGTATTAATGTTAGCAGTAGACAAAATGATACTCAATAAAATGCAGATTTTAATTCAGCACGATGTCTAAAATTAGCCAGTTAAATTAGCTACAGTAGTTAAGATTTATAAATGAGCTTCACTGAAGCCACACAAGATTTCTAAAAAAAAACCACACAACAACCCAAAAACATTAGCAGTGAGCATGCATTTATCACTGGGAAATAGACACTCTGCCACATTGCTTTTGAAGTCATCTGGGCAGCCTTGAATGAAATGGTAGCAGTTTCATTAAAGGCTTGTTGGTGTAATTTGGTCTGTGATTTCAATTTGTTCAACTGGCCACTTTAAAGAAAGTTAATTTCTCTGCATGCTTACACTTACTGCCTGGTGCTCCCGCATTTACACATCAGATTTCCACAAACAATTTCTGCCTTCAATACACAGGACTTTCCCCAAGATCCATTTAATATGTATCTATTGAGCACCTACTAAGTGCAAAGTATTTTTCCAGGTCCTGAGGACACAGCAGTGAGCACAGCAATAATTCCTGACCTTATACTTCTGTTCAATTTGAGGGATACCAATGAAAAACACAATAAAGAGGTAAAATATCAACAATATCATGCTTATATAAATGCCCTCCCCCAAAAAAACACACACACACACACACACATACAAAATATTGAAGCAGAGTTGGAGGATGGGAAGCATATCAGGATGAGGAAGGGAAAAGAGTATTAAAGATTAGATGATGGCCAGGGAAGACCTCCCTGAGAAGGTGACAATTAAGTTAAGATATGAAGGAAGTAAGAGAGGAAGCCATGAAGATATCTTCTAAATGGCAAGTGCAAGGGCCCTGAGGCAGGAGTGTTTCTAAAGGGCCTCACGAGCAGCAAGGAAGTCTGAGTGGAGTGAATGACTGGGCAAGCTTAGGAGCTGAGATCAAAAGGACAGACCAGGTAGGAACATGTCAGCTATGGTTAAGACTTTGGGTTTTACGCTACATGAGATGAAAAGTTATTAAAGGATTTGGGACAAAGAAGAGACACTTATGTTAAGAGTGTCTTTTTAAAAAAATATATTTTATTTATTTTTTAGAGAGAGGAAGGGAGAGGGATAGAGAGTCAGAAACATCGCTGGGAGAGAAACATCAATCAGCTGCCTCCTGCACACCCCCCACTGGGGATGTGCCCACAACCAAGGTACATGCCCTTGGCCAGAATCGAACCTGGGACCCTTCAGTCCACAGGCCGACGCTCTATCCACTGAGCCAAACCAGCCAGGACAGAGTGTCTTTTAATTTTGAACTAACAACATAGTCAGATGAGGGAACCAACTGGTTGCTGCTGGGATGATGAAAAGATAGTGAGAGTCCTAAGAGTGATGAGAGGCAGCAATAATGAGGGAGAAACCTCGCTGATCTCTGCATTCCACATTGTGAATAACCAACAGCACATCTCCTCTCCATATCTCCCAACTCTTTCCCTCAATCATCCCAGAAATCTAAATGAAACCAAGAAGCAAAAGAGAACCTTTAGACCGCAATTCACTGATTTCACTACCTACAGATATTTTATTGAAGTAATGACCCTCCAAAGCTGCAAGTTTCAAAAAATAAGTTTTAATTAGCAAATCCCTTGCTTTTTAGGACCTACACATTTTTTAGACCACTAGCTGCTTTGCAAATGGGCACATAATGCTAGTGCATGATAAAAGTTTTAACTGTCCAACTTGTTTTGGGACAGTTAAAATGAATGCATGCTCATTAATATTTACCTGGTATACATTGCAATCTTAGGCAAGTACTGCCTATCTGCTTATAGAAAAAGACAGTACACAGAAAGTTCGATAGTAAATTCTTTCCTTAAACTACAGCAGGTATAAATTGCAATGCCCATGAGCTGAACCACGAACTGAAACGGAAAGAAACCTCGTGCCATGTAGGAGGACGTGGGGCACTCCTCCTTTGGCGTTGAAGCAGTCTCCAGTTTTTTAATGGGGCGGTTTTCAAAATTGTCTCGTTTTCCTATAGTTTGGAACTTTAAAGACATTTGCTCTGAGAAGCAAGATGGTGTTTGGGTTCCCAGGTGAACTCCTGAGGCCTCGTTAACCCAGGATAGAGTTGGATTGTGGTGAAGATGTGACGTTTGGAAACAGCAGGTCAAGTAAAGGGCAGGAGGCAGGAGGAGAAAAAGGAAAGGGAAGAGAAAGAGAAAGAGCAAGAGGAAGACGAAGAGACTTCTTCCCTCATTTCAGTCCCCTGAGTCAGACCCAGGCAACATTTAGAGATTATTGGTGTGTCAGGTATTTGTCATCTCTGATCTAATAGAGACTTCCTTCCCTCTAACCAGGAGCCCTCTTCCCAAGTCTCCAGGGTCTTAACCCAACATCATGGAACTTTCTGGCCTGGCCCTTCCTTCCCAAAGGGAGCCACAATTCCAAATGATGCCTCTCAACTCCAATCTCAAACAAAGTTCCAGCGTCCTCAGGACATCTGATTGGAACGGTAAGTTGGGAAGAAAATGGATCAAACCTTTTCATTTCAATGAGTAAATGCCTGATCAACCCGTCATATATCAAGTGTAAAAAAAGGAACATATATTTTTGCTAATAAGTTTAGAATAGGTAGAATTTCTGTAGTATGACAATATGACATGATATAAGTACACACACACACACACACACACACACACACACAGAGGAAGTGGTCAGAGAAAGCCCACCAGGAGGGGTGCCTGGTGGCCTGGTGCTGGGGCGGCTCTCGTAGACTTAATTGGCCCAGCGCTGCTCAGCATTTTCTTTCACTGATTTTGATCCTTGGTCTGAGGTTTAATATGCCAAAAAGATGCAATGGAGGCGGCAGTGTTGGTGGTGACAAACCTAGGCTGTGATGTGCCTGGGAATATGGGGGAAAGTGATAGTGAGTCGGGAGGTAGAGCACAAAGTGACACTTGAATTTTGGTATCAGATCCAAAAGGTAAGTGCCCGCATCCCCAAAGGCCATGCACGCTCACGCATGCTCACTTTACTTTCTTGTTACATTTTTTTCAAACCTAATGAGTATGAGTTCTGAGCAAAATAAGCTGTTTTAAAAGCAACTATTGTCATCCTCATAAAAACAAAGCATTACAATAACTTACATAGAGAATATAAAGCATTTCTTGAGTCTTCTATCATGTCCTGGTGTCTGCAAGCTAGGGGTTTTATGACACTTTTCTTTTTAAGTAGAATATTACCTTTCAGCTTAGAAATGAATAGTAAGCCCCAGAAGTTTTAGCTCCATGAAAATAAATAAGAATCATGCCTAAAAGAAGAACCTAGAATAGTCACCACTTAAAAAATAGAAATCAGTTGAGCCACTACCATAAAACAAGACTAGAATTCCAAAAGACAGTCAATTTATCTAGCTGCACTCAGTGGCATAGTTTAAATTCCACAACCTCCAAGCATATTTTCGCAAACAAATTTGGCCTAGTTTCCTTCTTCTCCCCTCCTCCTCTAAGCACCCTATCCCAGGTCCCCACCCCACCGTAAACAAAATGCTTCCATCATAAACCAAAGAGCGGTCCCACTGTCCCAGTTCCTTAATAACTACTGGGAATGCCCAAGGGAGGAACACCCATAGCAGGAAGAGTTGTGAATGGGCTAGAAAAAGAAGACTTGGAATTTTTATTGATGAATCCCTTCCTCCATCCTCCTAGGTTCCTTTGCATAAGTTGCTAACAATCAAATTAGTTAAAGTTCAGGCCCTTGGAACTTGTGAAGTGATCATTCCTCTCTAAAGAGCACAGTGGGGGTAATTTGAGTTTTATTTGTTTTCTTATACATTCACTGTATCCCTCTTCTTCTTTAATTCATGCTCCTATGATTTTCCCCTCTGTGCCTCAGCTATATATTGCTTTGAAAAATCAATAAATCCTTTGCACATAATAATGCTTACCTACACTACCTCACAGGGGTGCTGTGATGGGTAATTAATTAATGTGTGTAAAGAGCTTGGGTAGCATGCAATGCAAGACGCCCTATCTGTGTGAAGAAGCATTATTAATAAGTGTTATTACCCAAATGCCTCTAGATGTCAGCAAAACATCTTTTTAAACATATAATTGGGCAGCCAGTTTTGCAAAGCGCCAAGTTCATTCTTTTTTCCACGTAGGGCAGACACAGGGAGGATGCAGGGGCAGCAAGGCTAGTGGAGCCTTTTCTTTGGGGTGTGGGAGGCTCATTCAATCTCAGAGATGAACTTTGAATAGAAGTGAGCATCGGGACAAAGCCACACTTGAATGCCTTGAGGTCTAAATGGGGGGCAAGCTGGGTCATTTTTTGGATATTCCATATGAAAGATCGGTCATTCCTCCAAAAATAGCATTTCATTTCTTCATCTCAGAAGTAACTGGTGTTGGCAGTGAATGGATGAGAAGAGAATAGATAGATGTAGCTATAGATATAGATATAGATATAGATATAGATATAGATATAGATATAGATAGATATATAGCTATAGATAAATATCTATAGTGGTCTATATGTCTGTTATGTGTACATATTTAAGTGTATGCCCATTTTCTCTTTCCACACATGAATATATCGATGAGAATTCACAGAGGAGAAATAGGTGTGAGCAATTCTAAATATGCTCAATGCAGTGGTGGCTGCTGTGCGGGTTTTATTCCCTGATGGAAAGATGCAAATAAAAATTATGGCAATTTGCCCCAGCTGGTTTAGCTCGTGGATAGAGCATCAGCCTGCAGACTGAAGGGTCCCAGATTTGATTCCAGTCAAGGGCACATGCCTGGGTTGTGGGCTCGATCCCCAGTAGGGGGTATGCAGGAGGCAGCCGATTAATTATTCTTTCTCATCATTAATGTTTCTATCTCTCTCTCCCTTTCCCTTCTTCTCTGAAATCAATAAAGAAATACATTTTTTCGAAAAAATTTAAAACAAGTTATGGCAATTTCCCACTAAGTGCAGGTAATGACATTCCAGAATGATCTTCAACAGGGAGCACAGTGTAACCTAAATGACCAATTGATATTTATGTCAATAACCAGTTTTTCACTTTCCTGATTTCTTGCTGTCCATCATGTGGTCCAGGGAGATGAAACAGTGAGATGTTGCTGTGGAGAGGGACGCCACAGCCAGTAATAGAGGCTTCGCAGGCACGTGAGTGCCAGGCGGTGGCGAAGCGAGACCATCAACTCCCCTGGGAAAGAGCATTTCATCAATTCATCCCGACACACTTTGATTTAGTGGTTGGGTGCTAAGTTAAGACAATTTTTGAAAATTTAGCTTAGTAAACACTTCTCAGGGAGGTAGAAGTATTATTTCAAAGTCCCCAGATTAAAAAGAAATAGATTTTACATATTACATTTAAGCCAAGTACAGCCAGTTTCAAATAATTTTTCCATGATCCAATATGACACAATGTTTCTTTTTTCTTTTTTTTTTTTTATCATTCCCCCCCCCATACCTTCTCCTACCTCCACTCACCCTCCTCCCTGCAGCAGCCACCACCCTGTTGTCTGTATCCATGAGTTCTTTCTCTCTCCTTTTCTTTCTTTCTCAATCCCTCCATCCTCTCCCAACACCCGCTTCCCCCTCCCACCACCAGGGCTGTCTGCCTGCTCTCTGCCTGTGCGTCTGTCTCTGTTTTGCTTTAAGGGAGTTTCACAAAGAAGAAACACTGGTTATTCTCTGTTTGTCTTCGGTGGCCAGGGAGGTCCTTTGGAGAGTCTGGCTCCCCAGGACAGAGCAGACACCAGTCCGAGCCCCAGGCTGGGCATCCATACACAGGTCTGCTCCGCTTGGACAAGCACAGAACTGTCCTCTGTGATTCTGGAACAGCTTTCTCCTGGCCAGACCTTGAGGCTCTGACCACTAGGGTACGATGGAATAGGGTCTGGGCTTGGCATTGACAATGAACATAGTCATTCGCTTCACTTAACTGTGCCTCAGTCAGTCTGACTGACAAATCTGAGTCCTAAGGTGGTCAAGGAGAGAGGGGAATGGGCCGCAAGAGAGGAAATATAAACATGGTTTACTCAGCGTTTTCTTCAGTAAATTTAAAATCACACCTGGAATGGTGAATCGCATGGAACATGGCTATAATCTTGTAGTGACAACCATAAAACTCCACAGGGGCATTTCAGAGATTCAGAGATGAGAATTTCCTCCAGGGGCATGGCTGGTGGCCAGTTAGAAAGTGCCCCTTCTTACTTAACCTCCCCACCTGTCTGCTCTGCACTTTCGCCAGCTCCTCCGCACAGGTCTCCATACCTATGCAGAGACTGAGCTAGTCTTTCCGTTTCCCAGTTCCCCTCATGGGATTGTCATAAGGCTTAATTAAATAATGTGTGTAAAGCGTTCGGCTGTTGGGGTGTCCCTGGATAAAATGCAGAGCACAATATTATTCTGATTATTATTAATTAGGATGATCCTGTTGGAGACAAGGGATGTTTCTCATCAGCCTTGGGGAGTTCTCCCCTGGCCTTCACATGCACAGGGTTTGCAGTGGGGATGGTTGAACTACATCATTCCTGATCTTAGAGACACCTCAGACAGCAAGAAGGAGGCCAGGAAAACGGATGACCTGGAGACGCAGGAGTTATTTTAAGAGGAATCAAGGGAAATTTTGCAAATAACCCACTATGGCTGCTCATTCTAGTACTCCTCCCCCCCCCCCCAAATAATCAGACATTTTTATTAAAGGATTGGCTTAAGAATCTCTGGAGAATGTACTAGGGATCATTAAGAGCCAACATGGAATCACCAAGACAAGCAATTTCTTCAGCCTCCTTTTCTTCCTTAGATAAGATCATTATTCCAAGAATTAGGGCAATGTCATCGACATAGAAGCAAAACTTTGGAAAAACATTTGAAAAAGTCTTTCATGAGAGTCTCAGGGACAAGTTTCGGGGCCGCTGATTATACATCCGTAAATGGTCAGCATGCAAACAGCGGAAACCCCAGGCACCAGTTACTGGTCAGGGAAGTGCCGGGTAGCAAGGCTGCATCTGGAGTCTGCCTTGTCTAACATCTTTTTAAACTTTATTTATTTTTATTTAAGTCTAGTTGACATTGAATGTTATATTAGTTTCGAGTGTATAATATAAGGCAACATTTATATGCCTTATGATATGATCACCACCGTCAGTCTAGTTACCGTCTTTCACCTCCCGAAGTCATCACAATATTGTTGGCTATGTCCCCTTCGCGTTTTAAATCCACCCCCATCTCTGTCCCCTTTGGCAACCAGGAGTGTGATCTCTGTTTCTATGAGTCTGTTTTTGTTCTTATCATTTGGGATGACAGTAAATATATTGAATACTTTTTAAAATGTGGATAACTGGAGCTCAATAAGACTAAATCTTAGAAGATAAAACTCAGCAGGAACACATGTCAAGCTTTAGCCACCAAACCACCAAAGCCTGGGCAGACCGAGATGCGGCTTAGCACAGAATATGTGAGTTTGGACACTCACAATTTGGCACCGGGCTGTGGCAATCAAGAAAGCTAGATACAATTAAGACTTTCTCATCCAAGTATATTGTTGAATCTTAGGCAGACTATGAAGGAAAATCATAGTATCCTAATATATACTATGTTTTATTTTTTAAAATTTCCTTACCCTGTTCAAGTAATAGCGATTAAAGGACTTATAAATGATGCAGAGGGTTTAAAGCCCAATGAAAAATAGAGATGAGGTTGAAGTCACAGAGAAATGAAGGCCTTTCTCATGCTGTTGTTCTAGGGGTAAGGCATCACTCTGTTTGCCCAAGAGAGAGTTCAGAATATTTATTGGAGCCTATCAGATTTACCAAAAGAGACAACAGCCTGGGCCCGGGCATTTTCTAAATGATGCAGCCAAGTTTAGATTGTAGTTTTGTGGCTTCAGAAGAAGGGAGACATTTTTAACTGCCTTCTTCTATCTATAATACTTATCCAAATCCTACTTACTTTTCAATTTCCCAATATCTCCATGCTCAGGCCATTTCTGACTACTCTGTCCCAGATCTTCAAGGATTAATGTGGGTGGTTAGTCACTTGGTAACTTGCATAGTTATTATAAAAGCGCCTCCTACCTTTCTCTTATAATGTCCTTAAAGACCTTTGACATCTTCCATGGTATGATTTTAAATTCAGGTATCTGGCTCTAGAGCCTTTCTCTTTAAAATGTTTCTTTGGGGTATAGTAGTGTACGTCTCAGTGCTATGCACATAGGTGCTCAAGACTATCTTGGTTTTCAATTGCTCAGAAGACTAGGTGAGATTCCTTAACCTTACATTTCCTTACTTTGCTTTTAGTGCCCCGAACAAAAACAACAACAACAACAACCAAAAAAAACACACAAAAAAACTTAACTGAGTATTTAACTTTTTTTAATTGACTTTTTTTTTAGAGAGAAGAGGGGAGAAAGAGATAGAAAGATTGATGAGAGAGAAGCACTGATCGGCTGCCTCCTGCATGCCCCCTATTGGAGATCGAGCCTACAACCTGGGCATGTGCCCTGACTGGGAATCGAACCAGAAACCTCTTATTGCATGGGTCAACATTCAACCACCGAGCCACACCAGCCAGGTTGAGTATTTCACTTTTCCTGCCTTGCTGCTCTATGGACTTAAGGGAAATAGAAGGTAGCTGAGAAGCCTGAAGGAGACACGATCCGGAATCAGAAACCCTCTCCTAATGACCAAGATTCTTTGGGTTCCCTTCGTCATTTGCAGGGCTAATTTATCGCCTGAAGTAGTATTATCAGAGCCATCTAGTCTGTTTAATTTCACAAAGTTTCACTTCCTCTCCATCCATAAATCTCCTCATTCCCAGTTTTATGTCAATGATGATGCTCTGCGGCTGCATTAACTAAAAGAGTAATGGAAAGTTCGAAGTAACTAATGACCCAAAGTTTCCTGGGAGAACTTTAAAAAACTGCCCAGGAGATTGAATTTCTGATCCTCAGACTCTTGCTCTGTGGCGAAAACCCTGCCCCCTACAAATGTCTGCTCCTCTTTAACACACTTCTATTGCAATTTGATTTAAAAAAAATTATTTCTGGTTATTAAAAAATAGCAACAAAAGTCAGAATGTCCTTAAAGGAGAGGATGGAAGCTGGTGGTGGGAAGTTACAAACAAACGCAATCAAGCATCTGCAAAAGCAGTTCATAAAAAATTGAGACACTGAAACGCATGCTCTCTCTCTCTCTCTCTTACCCCTTTTTTTCTAGTCACTCCATCCCTCTCTGTCTGTGTCTCTCAACAAAGGCTTGAGCAGTTAGAAATGGAGACACCCTCTGCCACTTAATAGCATCTCTGTTGATCTTTCTCCAGTAGGTGTTAAGTATTGAGAGCAACAGCACCTCTTGTCACCAGCTGTGGATGGGGAGTGGCTGCCTCAGGGGGAGCTGAGTCTAAAAAATCCACCACTGAGAAAAGGCAATAACAGAAGTCTGTTGCTGTCTAACCTGCCATATAAATGAAACAATCAAACAAGACAACAAAGGAAACTCCAGCAACCACCAGAGGCAAAAGCAGTTGGTGTAATATATCCTGCCTCAGTGATTATTTTTAGTTTCCTTCCATCCTCCCCTTAAAAAAAAAAAGCAACAACTCTAATTTAGATTAACTGGGGGAAAACATTAAATAATTCAAGAGTCGGGGTGAGACAGATGAGTAACACAGAGACAGAGAGGGCACACACCTGAGTTAAATTAAAAACACATGGATACCTTGAAATGTCTGTGTGAACATGTTTGCAATCAATGGATATTGGAGATTGTTTAAGAATCAAGGGAGAGGCCAGTCATCAGAGTTTCAGCCTCTGTTCCTTTCTTCTTGCTCATGAATCCACACTCGAAACACACCAAGTCCACTCAGAGAAAGGCTTTTCATAATGGGAGGAAGAGAAAGAATTATTTATCCCAATCATTTTTATCTGTTGACAGCTTTAGGCTTCCTCTGGGCAAAGCACTGCACAAGTTGGACCAGCAGATATAAAATTGTCTCCCAGAACTTTGTGGCAAAAGTGTCTGCAAATGTGAACTAAGTTATTTTTTTAATATATTTTATTGATTTTTTACAGAGGGGGGGGAGAGGGAAAGAGAGCTAGAAACATCGATGAGAGAGAAACATCGATCAGCTGCCTCCTGCACACCCCCTACTGGGGATGTGCCCGCAACCAAGGTACATGCCTTTGACCAGAATCAAACCTGGGACCCTTCAGTCCACAGGCCGAAGCTCTATCCACTAAGCCAAACTGGTCAGGGCTATTATTTCTTACCAAAGTGGTTTTTCATACTACTTAACCCAACACCCTGGTGTCTCTGGGCAAGGCTGACCACCGAATTCTTGACTCCTTTGGATTCAAGAAAGATTTAAATACTTCAAACATAAATTCATGGAATTTTGTATGTATAAAAATTATTTTAGACAACTCTGGAAATGGTCTTGCTGGTACAATTAACACTTGAGAATAACTGAGGCAGATGCCTCATTTTTCAGAAGCTGCAGCTATCTAAGGATTGAGGCATGACTAGATAGCTCACTTACCTTCTCTCATGACAGGGTAACATTTGTTCCAATAATCTCCTTACACTGAACAATTATGTCCCGTCTAGTCAAATCTTAAACATTGTAAGGTGTTAGATCTCTCTTCACCAATCTTCCCTTGTGTTCATTAATGCTTTAATTAATGATACTCCTCGGAAAGACATAAGCTGTAAGAAATGGATACATAATGTGGAATTGCAGACTCCAAGGCAGACCAATGGTGAATAGAATTGACTACCAAGATGGAGTGTTGTGCTTAACGTAGGAAAGAATGAGGACATTGAGATATGAATGAAGTAGCAGGGTTCTGCCATTGTTTAGACCACAATCTTTAATCCGATGTCCAGGAACACAGGGCAAGTGCACAAGGAACATGGAGGAGGCTGCCTCTACCCGCAAAGGCAGAAGCCCTAAAGCTGGGTGGACTGGGCTAGGGTACAAGTCCATGTTGCAAAGGGAGTGAGAAAGCAGAGTGTTTGCTGTTTGGGAAATCGCAGCACAGGGGGACATCAACCATCCCTCACTAGAGACTTGACAGAAGAAAATCCTGGGAAAGAGGGTCATGACTAAAAGCCTATGCAAGCAGCTGTGAGCAATGGGGCAGAATGGGAAATGGGCCCAAAGCAATGGCTGGCATGGGCATTTCCCACGGGAAAGGGACCACAGCTGGATTGTACAGAATCCTGTGGTCTCCTATGTGGCCAGGAAAGGAACTGTTAAGACTCTGACTTAGTGATTGAAAGCAAGACTTCCTTGGAGAGAGAATAGCATGGCATTAAATGTAGCCCTATAGAGATCTTTCTGGAGATATAAGGTAAGTGACTTCAATAATTTTATTGTGTTGCATAAAACCACATTCTTTTTTTTTAAATATTTTATTGATTTTTTTAACAGGGAGAAAGGGAGAGGGATAGAGAGTTAGAGACATCAATGAGAGAGAAACATCGACCAGCTGCCTCTTGCACACTCCCCACTGGGGATGTGCTCGTAACCAAGGCACATGCCCTTGACTGGAATCGAACCTGGGACCCTTCAGTCCGCAGGCTGACGCTCTATCCACTAAGCCAAACCGGTCAGGGATAAAATCACGTTCTTATTAACACAGGTTTGTTTATTTAAGGTCATGATGACTTATTCATATAATATGTATAATTAGTCTCCATGCTCAATAATGGCAATTCTGTCTGTGCAGCTGGTCAAGCACCTGACTCAGGACTGTGGTCTAGGTTGACTCTGATCTGTGGCAAATAATCATTTGCTTATAGTGTTACCCCCCAAATGCTCATTTTTCAGGAATGATATAAAAGTCTACCCATTTATCTTCCCAGGGCTGCTTCTCACTTAACTTGCCTCTTAATCTTATCTTTGGATCTCTGGATCTCTGTGTGTTTCCTTCTTCCTCCCTTTCTTTTTCCCACCCTCACATGCCTCTGAGTTTGTTCCCTATTCATCTATCCTATACATCTGTGTTGCCCTTACAAACTATGTATATAAATATAAAGTTACTGCACTTAGTAGTCATCATAGCTGACATTTATGGATATTACTAGAGGCCCGATGCATGAAGATTCGTGTAAGAATGGGCCTTCCTTCCCCTGGCTGCCAGCACCGCCTTCCCTCTGGCCAGAACCACCTTTCCGCCTTTCCACGCTGCCCAAAGGCCTGGAGTGACTGGGGCGGTGCAAAATGCAAGTGTCCCACCCCAAGCCACTCTGTGCCTATGTATGCAAATTAACCCACCATCTCTTGGGGGGGTTAATTTGCATACTCACTCCTGATTTCCTAGTGGGCCTGCCAAAGGTACGTCAATTTGAATCTTTATCTTTTATTAGTATAGATGGGCATCATTTTTTCATTCCTTATGACAGCCCTATCATGAAAGTAGGTAGCTACCATTATAATGAGTAAAGTGATCAAACATGGTCATCCAGGAAGTGACAGCTCTAGGGTTTAAACCCTAGCAATCAGCTCTGGGCCCATGCTCTTTTTTATTTTATTTTTTATTTTTATTAATTTCAGAGAGGAAAGGAAAGAAAGAGATAGAAACATCAATGATGAGAGAGAATCATTGATTGGCTGCCTCCTGTACTCCTCCTACTGGAGGTTGAGCCTGCAACCTGGGCATGTGCTCTTGACCAAAATTGAACCCAGGACCCTTCAGTCTGCAGACTGATGCTCTTTCCACTCAGCCAAACTGGCTAGGGCTGAACTTTGGCTCTTAACCTTCACACAATACTGCCCCCTTTATGAATGACATGTGTTCAAAAATAACCGCCTTGGGCAACAAGACCTTAGGCATATCTTTACTACTTTGCAGCTCATAAAGTTCTTTTACATGCACTATTTCATTTCATCTCTGCATGAAGAAAAATGAGTGTCATTAGAAAAATAAACAGATTTACTTTCAGGATTCTGCAGAACCAAGGTTCAGATTCGATTCTTGGGACGTGAGTTAAGTGCTTTTCCTACTTTTCAACTACTTTCACTGCAGAATAAGCATTCTCCTGGCAGGATCCAGGTGGCCTTGAAGACAGAGTGTATGAGCTGGGTGTATTGCAGGAGGTAGAGGGATAGAGTGGCCAAAGAGGAGATGAGACAGATATGAGAGGAGATTTGGTGGAGCGCTGGCCCTGAGTCCAATAGGAGCTTTGACTATAGAAATTAATTAAAACTTTCCTTCTCTTAAAGGGCATCATTTCAGTGAAGAGTATAGATCAGACCAGTGCTTTTCAAACAGTAATGGAATCACCTGGGGATCTGATTAAAATGTAGATTCAGACTTAGAAGACCTGAGGTGGGGCCTGTGATTCTGCATTCCTAAAAACTCCTTGGGCAGGCTTGTGCTGCTTCTCCATGGACCATCCTTAGAGTCAGATTCTTCTACCGTAGTTTTATAAATTACATGATTTTTTAAAATTCTTCCCCAGTCAAACACCTCTTTAAGTCCACAATCATTCTGCCAACCTCCTTCTGATTAGAAGTTAAGGAGTCTAACCCTGAAGTTCCAATTACAGAAACAAACCACCACTTTGACCCAGGAACTGTCTGGCTCATGTGACTACTAGTCTTCAGACGACTAGAAAGCACTTAGATTTTTCTGTGAGTTAATAAGGCAAAGGGATTTCCTGACAAGACCCCCCCCACACACACACACACACACACGCACTCCAAAAAAACAAATTTCTAGAACTTTTTTACATTTTGCCTCAGGACACACCTGCCCTGAATGACCTACTGGAGTAAGTTAGGAATGGACCCCCACCCTAGTGCCAGCCCTTTCTCTTCATTGGGAGCACAGAGCTTTCACTGGCAGATCACACAGGGCTGAATGGCAGTCCTAGGGTGCCCACCCCACTTTGGCACCAGCCCTCTGAAATGATATTAGCTCTGGCTAATGATCTGTAAATGTGTCAGAATGATGCCACCTAGTGCCACTGATGCCGTTTTCCCTTGTGAAGTCACACTGGCTGCACCACAGCAAGCCAGAATATAATCAGTGTTAATTTGGTTTTTCACTGAATGACTACTGCGCAGCCTTCATGGTCTCCACTCTGGGCTCACTGGGAAGGCTTTGTTATTCTGTTATACAAACTGAAGGTTTGGGGCCAGAGTGGGGCACTTGCCTTTGGCTCCTTTTGGGGCGCATGTCCTGGAGGCACTTGATCAGTAAATGTTAATGGGATGTGTGTGATTTTGGAATTTTTATTTTGCTTTTGTGTTCAATTCTATGGTCTTTTCAATAGAGGTCTGGAAAGAAACCCAGGAGGAGAAATATTCTAAGTCCTACACTCTGTCCCCTTGGACAAGATAACACCCCAAACTATCCAGTAGAACAATTCCCATTATATATACAAACAAGGTCAAAAGCCTTCAAGGCAGGAAAATACTAACAACAGAATCTGATGCAGCTGATAGTACCATTAACTTGAAACACAATTCAGTACATTAAGATCCTTATCACATCTTTTTAAAAATTACTATTTATATTGTTCTACTGCCTAGTGGTTTTCAATATTAGACTGATTGCTTTCAGGTTTGGATGCTATGGTTTCAAAATAAGTTCGCAAGTAGTCTAACTTACATATAAAAAATTCTTACACAGCCTTGTAAGGTGTAACACTCCCAAGAAGGAAGCGAACCTGAGAGTGTGGCCTACATTTTGGCTATGACCTAGATAGCCCATTTCTTCTTGTTTAGGTCTCAGGGAAAACAGAATATCCAGGTCTATCACTGTGATGTTTCCTGTCTGGTACTGGGCTCCCTGGTGAGCAGCCCTACTTGGGCCCTTCACAGGTTGGCATGTGAAGGTTTGCTGGTGGAAATTTCCCAGGAGTATATGTCTACATGTATGAAGACTTGCAAAGGGGAGCTCTCCAGATGCTGCACTGGATGGGATGACGGTCCTGCCAAATAGCAGAAGGTAGAAGTGAGCCTGAATTATAAACCTTCAGAGTCAGTGGTAAATACTTGGAAATATGGTGTGGAGATTCCCAAACATTTTGCCTGTGATTCTCAAAAACTAATGGGAGGTGCTAACCAGTTTGGCTCAGTGGATAGAGCGTCGGCCTGAAGACTGAGGGATCCCAGGTTCGATTCTGGTCAAGGGCATGTACCTTGGTTGTGGGCACATCCCCAGTAAGGAGTGTGCAGGAGGCAACTGATCACTGTTTCTCTCTCATCGATGTTTCTAACTCTCTATCCTTTTCCCTTCCTCTCTGTAAAAAAAAAAATCAATAAAATATATATTTTTAAAAAAAACAACTAATGGGAGCAGGTGGGACTACCTGGGAACAAGTCCTTTTGACTTTCTCCACTCCAGGTTTTATAGCTTAACTAGGAGCCTGGTGCACAAAAATTTGTGCAGTCGGGAGGTCCCTCAGCCTGGTCCGTGCCCTCTCGGGGGATGTCCACCTGCTGGCATGCCTGGCCAGCCTGGGTGAGGGGCTGATGGCTGTTTGCAGGCTGGCCAAGCTCCCCAGTGGGAACCCTCACCCCATTGGGGTGTGGCAAGCCTGGGTGACTGGCTGAGGGCCGTTTTCAGGCTGTCCACAGTCCATTCAGGGTTCGGGTCCCACCTGGGGTACCTGGGAAGCCTGGGTGAGGGGCTGATGGCTGTTTTCAGGCTGCCCACAGTCCCTTCAGGGTTTGGGTCCCTACTGGGGTGCCTGGCCAGCCTGGGTGAGGGGCTGAGGTCCATTTTCAGGCTATCAGGCTGCCTACAGCTCCCATTGACCCAACATCCCAGCAAGGCTGGCTAGAATCAGGTTTCTGGGGTTTATTTAAGTTCTATAATTGAAACACTGTTGCTTTAAGCCGAGGCCTAGGCAGGTAATGAAGCCTCCTGTTTGCTTCAGTTCCATGGCTTCTATAATTGAAACAGTGTTGCCTTAGTAGAGACCCAGCCAGCCTAGGCAGACAGTTTACTCCTGGTGCAATGGAAGCCTCCTGTTTGATCTAGTTCCGTGGTGGTTGACCTCTATCTTGGCTGGGTTAATTTGCATACAGCCGCTCTGA
>PVJC01010394.1:0-38242 GCA_004026665.1 Murina feae
TTTCACTTCCACTCCCTCAGTTCCCAAACTCCGGCCACCCGGTGCCCAAAGGCGCCCTCCTTCACCTCACCCTTCTTCCCTTGTCCACGCGGGTCCCCGTGGGCCTGTCTCTGCTTCGGGACCCAGACTTGCCGTGTCCACTGGACGTGGGTCCTTCGGGAGTGTCCATTTCAAGCTGTAAGTTGTTTTAAAACTCGAGCAACATTCTGTCTGTTCCCCGTCACCGCCAACACCTCCTCCTCCCGTTTACTACTTTAACCCTGACCGCTCCTGGCATATGGATGTGTTCAGAAATGTTTGCCATAGAGCGTTTCTGCAGATACTATTGTCAGAGCATTTATATGTTGCATTTTACCTTTTCTGTGAAAGTGCTAGACTTTTAGAGAGCATGGAATAAACCCGCAAAATTCCCCTCTCTTCAGAAAGGGAGAGAAGTGTTTTGTTTGCAAAACACTTGCAAAGTGCAAAGCCATCTATCTCAAAATAGTTCTTTTGTACTTTACCCTCTATATGCTACCTTCGAAAGATGGTCCTGGAGAAAAGTGATATGTTTTATTCCTGCACATATATAGTTACGCTCGTCTTTATATTTCCCCCACATTTTCTTAGTAACGAAGGCTAACATTTACTGAGTGCTTACTGCTTGCCAGACACTGTTCCAAGTGCTTTCGTGGATGAATGTGTGTAATTCTCACAACAACCTTCCAGCTAAGTCCCACTGTTGCTCTTGTACTGATGAGCCAAGTGCAGCGCTCATGCCATTGGGTAATTTGCCAGAAGTGGCAGTTTGTCCCTTGCACAATCCAGAGTCGAACCAGGTGGTTATACTCCAGAGCCCAGGGGTTTTGCTGCTGTACTTACCTAGCCAGAAGTTTTCTCTTCTAATTTAGAGCTACTTGATTAACTAGTTAATTTGAAACTAAAGATGATATTTTAATTCGTTTGGCTGGCGTTTCATTAATATCAAAATCGCATGCAGAAAAAACACACCCACTGAACATTTATGGAGTAGTAAAAGGCATTGTTAAATTATGCATTCATTGTGCTGCTTGGTTTTATTGAAATGAAAACTGTGTGGGAACATGAAATCTTAATGTGAAAGGTGTCTTTGGGAAATAATTTGGTAGCATATATGTAGAGAAGGCAAGATTAGAAATAGAGGTAGGTTGGAACAGCCCAGGCAAAATTTGGAACAACGTGAGAGTCTAAGAATTCTTGTACCCAAGGCTGATGGTTGAAAGGTTGGGACAGCCTTGCAGACCTCTATTTCAGGATAGCTTTGTGAGACAGCACCAGGACTTGTACTTGACAGGTGCTAGGTGGCAGTTTTAAGTGTGAGTATAAATTTCTACTTCACCCTATTTGGGGGATTAATCGGATTTAGAGACCAGAAAATAAAGAGGGAGGATTAAATGAGCATGGAATTGGGGCAAGGAGTGAAAAACTGCCCTCTACTGTAACGAGTTCATCTGATTAGGTAGGCACGTGATTAGCACTTTTTTTCTTTTTTTGTACATGGCTGTTGCATATGATAGTTTGGAAACCCTTTGGGAAAATTGCTTAAATATTTGTGGATGCATTGGCCTTGTAAAATATTAATGTGTATTGGTTATTGATGTTGCAATCAATGCTATTTCTGGGGAGCATTATTTTGTCCTTAGTTTCTTGGATCTGTAATACCAACCAAGTCCAAATACACACTGGAGTCATTTGCAACATTAATTAACGACTGAAGAACATTAAAAAGGCTATGTTGAACATTTGGATAAGTAAGTATATTCCTAATATTGCTAATCAACAGTTGTATACGTATCCTAAGTATATCTGTGTATATTTCATATATACAATCATAGGAAAACTAACTGAAGTAATGCAACAAAGAGTAAACCAACGACTGTATAATTTATATAATTAATTAATAATTTAAAATATTTTAAATATTACAGCATTTCTTTAGACTCTGGAAGTTGGGAGGAAGTCACATGGCTAATATGTCTGTGCTTTCATTTCTGACGCCATATGATTCTACATTTAGGGCAGTGGTTCCCAATGAGGGGCACACACCCCACAGGGGGAGCAATTTGGTTTTTAAGGGGGACAATTAGAGAATGAATTATTAATAGTGAATTTTTGTACTTCTTATGGTTCTAGGGGCCTCATATACAGTATGTATATATATTGTGACATTTATGCATTTTAGTTCTCTATTATATGTTTTGAAACTTTGCTATTTTTTCATATCACTTCATATTATTATTTCTTAGCGATTTCTTCCTCAGTATTTCTGCTGCCCTTTTGTTCTTTTATTTTTCTCTTTCATGGATGCTGTGTTCTTTGGAAGCTTGTTTAGACTGAGTTAATGGCTTTTTAGGCGTCCTCCATGTGACTAGGCGTTCACTTTCCGAATAATAAGAATTATACGTCATGGGGGGGGTGGCATCAGGATTTTAGAGATGCTTGGGTGGGACATGGCCAAAAAAGGGTCAGAAAGCACTGATTTAGGGTGGAAAAACTAAAGAAACACAACTATCCTGTTTCTGCATACAGACTAAAAAATAATGAGTAATGCCAACATAAATTTTAATTTTATTTCTCTGAATTTTGGTGGATGTAAGGTCTAGAATGTTCAACCTATAACTACATCAGGCAGAACAGAGCTAAGTGGTGGTAAAATAAACCATAATACATTTAACTGGAAAATCATTTAAGAAGTTTAACCCTTTTCAATAATTAAGAATGTTAATTTTATAAACCGCAGCATTTTATTGAAAGTGCTTTAGGTCGTGCACTTTGGTAGAGTCGGTGCACCCTGTACTTTTACACATTGGAAATGTGTTGGACTTACAAGAATGATGGAAGAATAAACTATGTTTATAAAATGGAAGTAAATATCTTAGTTTTAAGTTATTTTCATAGCTTAACTTTTTGGTGTCAATTCTCACCTAAGGATATTTTTTCCATTGATTTTTAGAGAAAGTGGAAGGGAGTGAGTAGAGGAGGTTGGAGAGAAAGCGGGAGAAACATCAATGTAAGAGACACATAAATTGGTTGCCTCCCAAACAGGCCCCAAAGCAGACCCCGGGATTGAACCTACAAACCTAGGTACTCTTTCTTGACCAGGAATCAAACTCAGGTTTCGGTCTACAGGCTGACGTTCTAACCATTGAACAAAATTGGCCAGAGCCATAACTTAAATTTTCAATAAAAGTCACTAAAATTTTAATTGGTTAGCATTTAAATTACAAAATATAGTTTGGAGATTCATGTAATTTAGAAAACACTTAGAATATAATTTTAAAGAAACTAGTAACCATGCATATATACAGAAGTGTGCACAAATTATTAGTACCACTGAATAAATGTTTAAAAAGTAGACATACCTTTGTAAGCAACACCTAAATCAATAAATAAAGCAACATCAGCGTCCCACAAATTTCCCTCATGTTCTTTTCCCAACCACCAACATATAACTCTGTTTGCAATTTAGTTATATGTCATGACTTTGTGTTTTGGCCTTGGCTTGTCTGGGAGGCTCCTCTGCTGGTGTTCCACTGTGCTTACACAGATGCAGTCAGGTGGGGCTGGGCTGGATGCCTGGTGCCTCAGTGCTCCTCCTTGTGGCCACTCCATCCGAGATGGCAAGAGAGCCAGGACTTCTTACATGTTGGCTTAAGGGTCAAAGAGGGAGGAAGCAGAAGTTGTCCAGCCTTCTTAATGCCTAGGTTCAAAATTCCTTGCTTCTGTTAGGCAGTGCAATCACAGGCCCCAGCCCAGATTCAGTGGGACATAAGTGCTCAGATGGGAGGAGCAGCATGTGCATGCAGGGACGGGCAGAAGGACTTGGAGTTGTTTTTATAAATCAAGCAATTTATTTGGCAATAAGAGGCAAAAACTGGGTAAAAAATACCCTGGATGATGACGTGTATCATCAGAGAGAAATATGACTAAGTTTTCAAATTCATATTGAACACACACATGCGCATTCAAACACACCCACAGAGTCACGGACTCATACACTTTTTGATATTTCCCAGCATTAACCAGCCATACATATGTTGGGCTTTTAATATTCATCTCTCTTAATTTTGGCCTGTTGTGCATGTGAAGTTCTCTGAATCAGACACAGATAATTATTTAATTTAAAAAGTTGACCCCATGTTTCACCACACGGAGATTCTTTTTATTTTCTAAAAGGAGACTTTTGCTCTATGATATTTTTAAAAAATTCTTTATTGTTTAAAGTATTACATAAGTCTCCCTGTCCCCCATTGACCTCTCCCTGACTGCCCCCAACCCCCCAGCACATGTCTTCACCCCCTACTGTCTGTGTCCATTGGTTATGCTCATATGCATGAATACAAGTTCTTTGGTTGATCTCTTACCCTCTCATAGGTTGGACAGTCTGTTTCATGCCTCTGTGACTCTAGTTCTATTTTTTTAAAATATATTTTATTGATTTTTTTACTGAGAGGAAGGGAGAGATATAGAGAGTTAGAAACATCGATGAGAGAAAGAAACATGGATCAGCTGCTTCCTGCACGTTCCCCAATGGGGATGTGCCCGCAACCAAGGTACATGCCCTTGACTGGAATCGAATCCAGGACCTTTCAGTCTGCAGGCCGACGTTCTATCCACTGAGCCAAACCAGTCAGGGCTCTAGTTCTATTTTTGTTCATCAGTTTATGTTGTTCTTTACATTCCACAAATGAGTGATACCATGTGATATTTATCTTTTTCTGACTGGCTTATTTTGCTTAGCATAATGTTCTCTAGTTCCATCCATGCTGTTGCAAAATAGTAAGAGTTCCTTCCTTTTTACAGCAGGGTAGTATTCCAGTGTGTAGATGTACCACAGTTTTCTAATCCAGTCATCTATTGATGGGCACTTAGGCTGTTTCCAAATCTTAGCTATGGTAATTTACGCTGCTATGAACACAGGGATGCATATATCCTTTCTGATGTGTGTTTCTGGTTTCTTGGGATATATCCCTAGCAGTGTGATTACTGGGTCAAATGGAAGTGCTTAGAGTTGTTTTGGAAGACTAGCTGCACCAGTCCGCCTCTGGCCACTTTTCATATTTCTCCCTCATAGAAAACATGGCTTAACACTCTCCCCCAAATTACAAGTTTCATCCCATTATGGCATCTGCTCAAAACCAGGACCTCATCATCTAAATCAGCTATGGGAGTTGATGGGGCTTCTCAGGTGTGTTTCCTTGGGTATCACTCCTTAGGAATGGTTCCTCTTGCTCAAAAGAACTGTGCATGAAAGAGTTAAGTTAATTGTTCAACACTCACCTAACAATGAAGAGGCAGGGACAGGAAAATTGGAATAGACAAAAAGGAGAAAACAGTAGGGACCTAGTAGTCACTGATTCATAATAATTTTTAAATTCAGCAGGATAGGTGTAACCAATCCTTCATTATAGACCAGTCCTGATTTGTGGGAATAGTTCTCATGCCTTTTGGCTCTGCCCTCTAACTTATCCTCCCTTTTCTATTATAAACTAGAGGCCTAGTGCACAAAAATTTGTGCTCTCAGAGGGGAGGGGGTCCCTCAGCCCGGCCTGTGATCTCTTGCAGTCAGGGAGCCCTGGGGGGATGTCCAAATAATGGTGGGGAGCGGGCCTAAGCCGCAGTTGGACATCCTTAGCACTGCCACAGAGGTGGGATTTTTGTCCAGTCTCTTTCTGCACCCCCACACCCCCTTCCTCCCGAGAATTATGCCCCTGATTCTATGCTATTCACCAGTTTATTCTGTTCATCAGATTTTTTACTCACTTGATTTTTAGATTCACTTGTAGATAGATATGTATTTGTTGTCACTTTGTTGTTCATAATTATTATCTTTACCTTTTTCTTCTTCTTTTTCTTCTTAAAGAATGCCCTTCAGCGTCTAATCTAATAAAAGAGTAATATTGAAATTGACCATTTCTCTGGGACACCTAAGCCACGCCCACCAGCCAATCAGAGCAGCTGTATGCAAATTAACCCAGCCAAGATGGAGGCCGGCAGCCATGGAGCTAGAGCAAACAGGAGGCTTCCATTGCACCAGGAGTAAACTGTCTGCCTAGGCCAGCTGGGCCTCTCTCTGCTCAAGGCAACATAGTTGCAATTATAGAAGCCACAGAGCTGAAGCAAACAGGAGGCTTCCATTGCACCAGTGATGGAGGAAACTGCCTGCCTAGGCCGGCTGGGCCTCTACTAAAGCAACATTGTTTCAATTACAGAAGCCACAGAGTTGAAGCCAACAGGAGGCTTCGTTACCTGCCTAGGCTTCGGCTTTAAGCAATAGTGTTTCAAATATAGAAGATAAATAAACCCCAGAAACCTGCTTCCAGCCAGCCTTGCTGGGATGTTGAGTCAATGGGAGCTATGGGCAGCCTGAAAATGGCCCTCAACCCCACACCCAAGCTGGCCAGGTACCCCAGTAGGGACCCAAAACCTGAAGGGACTGTGGGAAGCCTGAAAACATCCCTCAGACCATCACCCAGGCTGTCCAGGCATGCCAGCAGGTGGACATCCCCCGAGGGGTCCCAGACTGCGAGAGGGCACAGGCCAGGCTGAGAGACCTCCCAAGTGCACAAATTTTTGTGCACTGGGACCCTCGTTTCATATAATACTGATTTGGCAGTGGTTAACTCCTTTAGCTTTTTCTTATCTGTGAAGCTCTTTATCTGACCTTCAATTCTAAATGATAGCTTTTCTGGGTAGAGTAATCTCAGTTGTAGGTTCTTGCTATTCATCATTTTGAATATTTCTTGCCACTCCCTTCTGGCCTGCATAGTTTCTGTTGAGAAGTTAGCTGATAGTCTATGGGTACTCCCTTGTAGGTAACTAACTGTTTTTCTCTTGCTGCTTTTAATATTCTCTCTTTGTCTTTTGTCCTTGGCATTTTAATTATGATGTATCTTGGTGTGGTCCTCTTTGGATTCCTCTTGTTTAGAATTCTTTGTGCTTCCTGGACTGGAAAATCTATTTCTCTCACCAGGTAGAGGAAGTTTTCTGTCATTATTTCTTCAAATAGGTTTTCAATATTTTGCTCTCTCTCTTCCTCTGACACCACTATAATTCGGATGCTGAAATGCTTGAAGTTGTCCCAGAGGCTCCTTGCACTATCTTCCTATTTTTGTATCCTTTTTTCCTTCTGCTTTTCCAGCTGGGAGTTTTTTACTTCTTCGTATTTCAAGTCTTTGACTTGATTTTTGGGATCCTCTAGCCTGCTGTTGGATCTCTGTATATTATTCTTTATTTCAGTCAGTGTATGCTTAATTTCTAATTGGTCCTTTTTCATATCCTTGAGGGTCTCACTATATTTCTCAGAAGTTTCTAGAAGATTCTTGAGTAGCCTTATAACCATGGTTTTGAACTCTATATCCAGTAGTTTGCTTTCCTTCATTTCTTTCATTTGTGACCTGTTTCTTTGTCTCCACATTTTGGCTGCTTCCCTGTGTTGATAGAGTGGCTTTGTGTGCTAGGTGTCCTATAGGGCCTTGTGGCTCAGCCTCCCTAATTACCTGAGGTGGACACTCTTGGTGCACCCCTTTGTGGGGTGTGTGCATAGTCTTGAAGTAGTTAAGCCTTGATTGCTATTAGTATCACTGAGAGGAATTGACCTCCAAGTCAATTGGCTGTGAGGACCAGTTGTGTCTACAATTGGGAGTATTTCTGTGCTGGAGACACCCTTAAGGGGCAGGACTTGCTTCAGTGGGGCTTTGGTTCTCACTGAGTCTGCCCCTTGAGTGTGTCTCATGGATGTGAAGAGTTGTAATCTGGATGGTCTCACTCTGAACATTAGGTAGACTGGCTCTTGGATCTCCAAGGAGGTGCAAAGTCACCCACTGTCTGAGGCCACCAAGAAGGAGCTACACAGAGATCTGCAGATTCCTCCTCTTTGTTTGGGGTTTGGAGGTGCTCAGATGAAGTGCAGCTGTGAAGTAATGCAGGCTACCGATGAGCCTTAGGCCTTTTAGAAGCTCTGGGTTTCTCTGACCCAACTGCAGTTTGACAGGTTTTTAGGCAGTGAAAAGCCAGGCCATTAGTATGCAAAAGCCTCTGCACACAGCTTGGGTGGGGTGGTAAATTGGGTGGGGTGTGGTCTCAGGGAGTCACAGAGCGGTGTAAACAGCAATGGTTGCTGACGGCCCTCCCCTAATAGGTCCTGGTGTCTCTAGGCAGGTGCCTTGGCCCCATGCAGGAACAATCAACACTGCAAGCACCTCTGTAAAAAAAGTCACCCTCACATTCTGGCTGATGCCAGACATTCCAGTTTCTCTCCTTATGAGTCTGGGTCCCCAGACTCTCGCCCAGAACTAGATTTCAGAGCAGTCAGGAGCTTGTATCTCCTTCCCAGTTGAAAAAGACAACAGCATACCCCACTGCCAGCCCCTTTTGCATGTGCCTTCATACCTCCATACTTCCACACCTCTGCACCTCCTATCTGACTCAATGCGCTTCTCTCTTTCCTTCTAGTTGTAGAATTTCCACTCAGCCAGCCTGTCATGGTTCTGGATGCTATTCATTTTGTCTTTTAGATGTAGTTTTAATGTGGTTGTATGTGGCAGCAAGTTCAGGTGTTTGCCTATGCCGCCATCTTGATTGTCTCCTTGCCACCCCCCCCCCTTTTTTTTAAACCTCAGGACTCTATCATCCTGATCACTATCAAGGAGCCCAGCTCTGTAAGCACTTCAAGCCTAAGGAAGACAGCCACACTGACCTTCATAGTGACGCTGGTGCCTCTCATCCCAGTGCTTTCCCTGTATTTAAACAGTGTCCTCTGGGTTCTCCCACAGAACATTGTTTTGTCAGGGGAGTTTTCTAACCTGACTTAGCACATCTGCTCTAGACCATTATTTGAACCTATATGTTCCTGTCTGCTCTGGCAGTTCTGGCATCCACTCTTCACCTAATATAGCCATGTTTTCTACAAGCTTCTACGGGTGGCCCCAGCAGTGTTAGCATCATCTCCCAGGATGCTTGGCAGAGTTAAAGCCTGTGTCATAGGATTGTGCTCACCTACTGATCTTTAAAGAGATTCCCTTATTTGATCCTACTTGTGATCATTTAAAGTAGGTTATATACTATCTTTATTTTTAAAACATTTAACAAATCTAGACTGGAAATAGTTTGAGGAGTAAATGTTTATTTTAAACTTAGTTCTAGAGCAGACTTAGGACTGAAGGAAAAATATATCTCATAAAATGGATTGAGATGTACATTATTACTAATTTATTGGTTTTTGATTTGTATATGCCAGGGCCGAGGGTTTGCTAAATAAGAGTTCATTGAATGACTTCTTTTGTGGGATGAGGGAGGAAATTCTTGAAACTCAAAGTCACCTGCAGATGAAACTCAGTTTCAACTCTTCTCTGAATATTTAGTGCTCATTATAGCAGCCATAAACCACACATCATATGGGGCCTGGAATTATAGTTTCTTTCACTGTTTTGTCATTTCTTTTAGATATTTTGGAAATTTTATAAATGTGGTTTATTCAAAATAATGTGGAAGTACAAAAAAAGAAAAGAAAAAGTTGAGTTCAGTTTTGATCATATTGATTCACTTTTGTGCTCTCATTTTTCTCATGCTATCATGTGATAATAATTTTCCCGTATGAATATATAATTTATTTCAGCTGCTGCATAATATCCCATCAAGTGTGTAAACAATAGCACGCTTAACTATGTGACTGTTACTGAAATTTCAGGTGTTTTATTTCTTCAGTGTCATACATAATAATGAAATGTGGGTCTTTGTATATAATGATTTTCCCCTCATATTTAGCATGAATTTCCTAGATGATATTTTTATAAGCAATACCACTGAAGCAGAGTATTACTATATTAATATATATTGCTTTACTGCCTTCAAAAAGGCTGTGCTAATTTGCACCCCCACCTTCAATATATAAGAATGTCTGTCTTACCATACTTCTATAGTATGAGAATTGTCATTTAAAACTATCACCCTATTATTTTTATTGGTAAAAATAGTATATCCTTATTGCTTTAATTTATATTTCTTTCATTATTAAGGATGTTGATTATTTCTTCATGTTTTTCAACTTACTAATTCTTCTGTAATTTGACTATGCATGCTTTAAAAATATAATAGCATTATTATAATAAAGTTATTTATAACGTTATATTTTGGTATTCTATGTTGCATAATGATGTAATATACTTCATATTGCTTATGAAATAATGCAGTATTAATATAACTCACATACCATACAATTCATGTAGTCATAGCGTTCAGTGTCTATTCCTGTACTCATACCACATTGTTTCAATTGTTAAAGGTTTATAATACTTTTTGTATCTGGAAAAATAGTCATTTGCCCCAAAATCCTACATCTCACATTCACTTAATGATCTTTTTCAAAAATTTCTAGTGATTCTTATTTTTTCCAGATGTCGCCCAGATTTTCCCAAAGTTTTGCTCTGCTTTCTAAGCACTGTTAGAATATTTACTGCACTTATATTAATCACTTAATTTGAGAGAACTGACATTTTAATAGTATTGAGTTTTGTCATCTAGGAACTTGGTATATTTCTCTGGTTGTAACATTTTGAACTCTCAGCCAAGTATCGTACTCATTTATGGAAATTACATATTGTTATTCTTTTGCTGTGGCAGATGCAGGTTTTGTGGGTCTGCAGTCTATGCAACTTGGGAAGCTTTCTTTAAGAAAAAGGATACAAAATTACAAATACAAAAGTATTTGTAATCTTGTTGAGGAGCCCATTCAAATGAAGGGTTTTGAGGCTGCCTTAATTTCAGTCAGTCAACCTCTTTTCACAGGTATGTCCTTGTTACTCTTCTGGATGATGTCTCATTATCACATATTTTTTAAAATCATGTATTTTTAAAATTTTTTATTATGTTTATGATGTTTATGTAACATCAGTTAATAAGATTATTCAAGTTTCATATTGTGTACAATTCTGTATACATCATCTGTATGTTGCATTGTGTGCTCACCACCCAAATCAAGTCTTCTGTCACCACTCCTTTATTCTCCTTCTTTATTCTCTTGATTCTCCCTCCACCCCCATTTCTCTCTGTAACCACCAAACTGTTGTCTGTGTCTATGAGTTTTTATTTGCTTGTTTGTTTTGTTTGTTTGTTTGTTTTCTTTCTGTTTTATATCCCACATATGAGTGAAATCATATAGTTCCTGTCTTTTTCCATTTGATTTATGTTACTTAGCATAATATTCTCAAGATCCATCCAAGTTGTTGCAAATGGCCATAGTCTGTCTTTTCTTATGCTGGACTAGTAAGTATTCCATCTTCTTTATTCAATCATCCATGGAATGAATAGATTGTTTCCCTGTCTTAGCCACCATGAATAATGCTGCAGTGAATGTAGGGGTACATATATCTTTGTGAATAAATGTTTTCAATTTTTTTCTGGTATCAAGAAGAGGGATTGCTGGGTCATATGGTAGCTTTCTCCTCCTCCTCCTCCTCCTTCTTTTTCAAAAAATTTTCAAAATTCCATATTATTTTTCATAGTGGCTGTACCAATTTACATTACCACCAACATTGTATGAGGGTTTCTTTTACTCCACAACCTCTCCAATACTTGTTATTACTTATCTTTTTAAAAAATATACTTTATTGATTTTTCACAGAGAGGAAGAGAGAGGGACAGAGTTAGAAACATCTATGAGAGAGAAACATCGATCAGCTGCCTCCTGCACACCTCCCACTGGGGGATGTGCCCGCAACCAAGGTACATGCCCTTGACCGGAATCAAACCTGGGACCTTTCAGTCCGCAGACCGACTTAGGGCAGTTATTACTTATCTTGTTGATAATTGCCATTCTAACATGTGTCAGGTGGTATTTCATTGTGGTTTTGACTTGCAGTTCCCTTATAGCTAGTGAATTGAACATTTTTTTCATATATTGGTTGGCCATGTGTATGTCTTCTTGAGAGGAGTGTCTGTTCAGGTCTTCTGCCTATTCTAAATTGAATTGTTTTTGTTGTTGAGTTGTATGAGTTCTTTAACCCCTTATCAGAGGTATTGTTTGCAAATATCTTCTCCCATTTGGTTAGTTGCCTTTTTGTTTTACTGATGGTTTCTTTTGCTGTTTAGAAGCTTTTTTGTTTGATATAATCTCTTTCATTCATTATTATTTTACCTCCCTTGCCTTTGGGGTCAAATTCATAAAATCCTCTTTAAGACCAAGTTCATAAGATTAGTACTTATGTTTCCTTCTTTGTATTTTATTGTTTCAGTTCTTGTATTTAGGTCTTTGATCCATTTTGAATTAATTTTTGTGAATGGTGACAAATAGCCTATTTTCATTCTGTTGCAAGTGGATTTTTAGTTTTTCCAGTACTGTTTACTGAAGAGGCATTTTTTTTCTCTCCATTGTATATTTTTGGCTCCTTGGTTGAAGATCATTTGCCCATATATAGGTGGGTTTATTTCTGGGTTCTCATTTATGTGCCATTAGTCTATGTGTCTGTTTTTTTTTTTTTTTCTGCCAGTACCATGTTGTTTTTTTATTATTGTTGCTTTGCAGTATAATTTGAAATCAGAAAGTGTGATACCTTAAGCTTTGTTCTTTCTTCTTGGGGTTGCTTTAGCTATTTTAGGTCTTTTGTGGTTCCATACAAATTTGATGATTTTTGTTCTATTTTTTTTTTAAATGCCATTGGAACTTTTATGGGGATTGCATTAAATCTGTATATTGCTTATCTATGTTGATTCTTCCAATCCATGAACATGGAATATTTTTCCATTTCTTTGTGTCTTCGTAAATTTCTTTTAATGATGTCTTGCAGTTGTCAGTGATAGGTCCTTCACATTCTTTTTCTTTTTTTTTTAAACCAAAATATTGGATGGTTTCCCACTCATCTTGATTTGAGGTGCTTTTAGTGCCGCTTCCTTCTGAAGGAGCATTCTTCTGTAAGCCTTGCTTTTCTTCCTGCTGGCTGACAGGGAATAGTGGAGCAACCAGCACACAAAACTATTGTTTGTGCATGGCTAAAGACGGTGGTGATTTTATAGCATCCTGGGCGTTTCACAACCCTGGAGTAGGAATTGGGGCTCTGCACCAGGTGCTTCTTCTTGTGTTTCCTCTTCTCTTCTGGAGAAGGATGGAGGAGATCTTAGCGAGAGGCCAATTGTCACGGGGAGGTCATCACCGCGGGAAAGGCCCTTCCCATTCTTTGTTAAGTTTATTCCTTTTGGATAAAACAGAATTTCATTTCTTTTTCTGAAATTTAATTTGTTAGTATATAGGAACACAATTGATTTTTGTATACTGATTTGTATCCTGAAACTACTATGTTTGTTTATGGTTTCTAATAGTTTTATTTGATGGAGTCTTTAGTAAATCAAATATTTTTAATATGCCATTTAATGCCTAAAGGAATGCAAGAGCCATTTATTGAACTTAGAAAATATTTTTTAGAACTTTTCTAGGTTTCCATTTGGAATTTCTATAAAAATGTTCACACTCTATGAAAATAGCAAGTTTTATATCATCCTCTATAATATCATTTCCTGTACTTTAAATTTCTTTAGGGAAAAGTCTATATTTTGTGAGTAATTAATAAATGCTTTTTAGTGATGACTGATACACAAAGGGTTATTTTTATTAACAACACTGCTAGATTAGTTTGTTACTCACCAAATTTCATACTTCAGATGGAATATAATTTTTCCTATACTGAAGAATGGAGGCTGGAGACATATAAATTTGCCTTAAAGATGTGTATTCTACTGGAGCATGTAATAACATACTTTGTATTATAGACTGGGTTTTAAATATAATTTTAATGCCAAAAAACTCAGAGTATAATTATAGAGAGTTTTCAACAGTTTTTATTCCAGAAATTATTTAAGAAACTTTGATTTGGCCTAGATTCTTGTGTCAAGAATAGATTGCCAAAATGTGAAGGAAAGCTTCTTAAATAATCTTGAGACCATAAATCAATAACTAGGTTTTCAAAAGTCTCACTTGGGACTTACTCTATTTAAGTGACATTAATTAGCATACCACTAATTAATAATAATAATTATAAAAGAAAAATAAGGAAAAGTTTATATATATATCTCCTCCTGCTGTCTATGTTTTCTTCTAAGATTTTTATGGTTTCAAGCCTACCATTTAAGACTTAATCCATTTTGAGTTTATTTTTATGTACATTGTTAGAAGTTGGTCTAGTTTAATTTAAAAATTTTTTTTGGTATATCTCTTTGGGCAAAAGAAAAAATAAACAAATGAGACTGCATCAAGTTAAAAAGTTTTTGCCCGGCAATGAAACCATGAATAAAAGGAAAAGACAATTCACTGTATGGGAAAACATGTTTGTCAGTGATACATTTGTATTGGACATACAAATGGCCAATAGACATATGAAAAATGCTCAATGTTACTAGTTATCAGAAAAATACAAATTAAAACCACAATGAGATGTTACCCCACACCTGTCAGAATGGCAATCATCAATAAGTCAATAAATAACCAATGTTGGTGAGGGCGTGGAGAAGAGGAAACCCTTGTGCACTGCTGGGGGGGGATGTAGATTGATGCATTCACTGTGGAAAACAGTATGGCAGTGGTTCTCAACTTTCCTAATGCCGCGAACCTTTAATATAGTTCCTCATGTTGTTCCCCCAACCATAAAATTATTTTTGTCGCTACTTCATAACTGTAATGTTGCTACTGTTATGAATCATTATGTAAATATCTGATATGCAGGATGTATTTAGGCGGCCCCTGTGAAAGGGTTGTTCTATCCCCAAAGGGGTCGCAACCCACGGGTTGAGAACCACTGCAGTATGGGGTTACCTCAAAAGCAGCATGGAACTGCCTTATGACCCAGTGATTCCATTTCTGGGAAAATGTCTGAAGAAACGTGAAACACTAATTTGAAAGAGTATATACACCCCTATGTTCATTACAGTGTTATTTACAATAGCCAAGATTGAAAGCAACCAAGTGTCCATCAGTGGATAAGTGGATAAAAAAGCTGTGGTACACTTACAAAATGGAATGCTACTCAGCCATAAAAAAAAAGAAAAAAAAAGGAAATGTTACACTTTGCAACAGTGTGGATGGATCTGGAAAGCATTATGCTAAGTGAAATAAGCCTATCAGTAAAAAGCAAGTATCACATGATTTCACTCATATGTGGAATCTATGAACTAAATCAACTAGCAAACAAAACAGAAACTGATTCATAGATACAGAGAACAGACTCACAGCTGTCAGAGGGGAGGGAGGTTGTGGGGCTGGGTTAAAAAGAGGAAGGGATTAAGAAAAGAAAACCTACAACTCATAGACACAGACAACAACAGTATGGTGATTCCAGAGGGAAATGGGGTTGAGGAGGTGAAGAAGGTAAAAGTATAAATGATGATGGAAGGAGACTTGACTGGGGATGGTGAACACACAACGTAATATACAGATGATGTCTTATAGAATTGTAGATCTGAAACCTATGTAATTTTATTAACCAATGTCACCCCAATGAATTCAGTAAAAAACAAGTAATGAAGAATACAGGAAAGTTTTTAGTTAAGACTCTCCATTTTAATCATCTGAAATGTTTATTCACAATAAAAAATGCACACTATTATAAATATTACTTATTGTTAGTTAAATTAAATGTATGGTTAACTAAATATTTGGGACATGAGGTTAAGAAGTGACATTGTCAAATGCATGTACCTGTAAGTGGCATTAATTAGCACACCATTAGGTATAGGGGAAAATTCATAGATGCACCTGAGTTTTTTCAAAGGATTTTCCTGACAATGTCTATCTCATAGGAGTGTCAAATTGAGATATTATTCTCTCTAATTATAGGCCAGGATACCTAGGGCATAAAGAAGAGAGTTTATTTGAGGAGAGTCCCAAAGTGAAATACAGAACTAGCACAGAACCTTTAGTCTGAATCCTCATCTAGTACTTTCAGAGTAAGAGTGCTCTTTATGGTAAAAATTGTAAAATGTGTTCTTTTCAGGCACAGACACTGGATTTGGCAATCTCTACGGATAGCAGCTTGATGTAATTAGCCAGGGAGAACTTTCTGGAATACTCATGTGATGTGATATATATTTACAATATGGACAAAACTAAGGTGAGCATCGTTATTTTGAAGACTTACATATTGAAGTGACTTCCTGTAATCAGTGTTCTTGTTAATGTGGACAATTGATATTTTCTTAGTCTTGAGAGAATGAGTAAAACATCTTAGGAATCTATTAATGCAATATTACCATTAATTTGTAACATACATACATCAAAGTAAAGACAACATGCTTACTTTGTAATTTGATCTTTAAGATGAGTCCTATAGTCTGCCATCGCCAGGCACCTAGGTGGACCCTAGAGCTACCATAGTTGACCTTTCACTAAGTACATGTTGAATTTTAAATAATTTACCTTTTTTCATAATTTAAACACAGACCAACATCTAAACTAATAAAAGCGAAATATTAAAATTAACCGTTTCTCTAAGACAGGGTAAGCCATGCCCACCAGCCAATCAGAGCGGCTGTATGCAAATTAGCCCAGCCAACATGGAGGCTGCCACTCACGGACCTGAGTAAAGGGCAGTTTCCATTGCGGCAGGAGCGAAAGTGAAGCTGCTCCCGCTCCGCTTAAACTGGCCCTAGCGAAACACAGATTTAAAACATTTGAAACAATGTAACAATCATAGAATCCTCAGGAGCTGAAGGACACAGCAGCCTGGGCCTAGCCAGTAAAAGTAACAATTGTTTCATTATAGATGCTGCGAGGTGAAGCAGAGGAGGCTTCGTTAGTTAGAAGGCCGCCTTAAAGGAACAGTGTATCAATTATAGAAGATAACCCCAGGCCTTCAAGGAACAGCATCAATTATAGGAGATAAATCACAGAAACCTGTGTCCAGCCAGCCTTGCTGGGACGTTGGGTCAATGGGAGCTGTGGGCAGCCTGAAAGCCCCTCACCCAGGCTGGTCAGGCACGCCAGCAGGTGGGCATCCCCCGAGGAGTCCCAGACTGCGAGAGGGCACAGGCCAGGCTGAGGGACCTCCCGAGTGCACAGAGCGGCTGCAGGGCGGGACAGCGCAGGACCCAGGACCCATGATGGGAAAGAGACGGCAGGGTTGGAGGGCACCGGGAAGCGGGTAAGAGGCGGCAGGGGGCGGTCTCAGCCTGCTTGGTGGCTGCCCAGGCCCTTTGAGGGGCACCGGGGAGCGGGAAAGCAAGGCTGCAGGGGCCGGGATCCTGCTTGGCAGCTCCCCAGACCCCTTGGCGGCACCGGGAAGTGGGAAAGGAAGGCAGCAGGGGACGGGTGAGTGGGAAAGAGTTGGTGGCCTGCTTGGTGGCTTCCCAGGTCCCTTCCGAGGATCAGGGAGCAGGAAAAGGCTGGCCTGACTACGAGGCGGGGTTTTCCCTGCTTTCTGGTGGCTGGAGGAAGATGGGCAGTAGGCAAGCTTGCGAGGCAGGCCGCACCCAGCCCTGGCCACGCTCAAAAAAGAGAACAACATGCAGGGGAGGGCAAGAGTTTGAGAGATCAACATAGAGGGGGTGCCCGCTCCAAGCCTCCACGGTGTGCCTGGGGCAGGCCCCCGGCAGGTAGACACACACAGGAGGACTGCTCCGAGCCTCAGATGTGGCTGGGGGTAGGTCCCCAGTGGTGACACACACACACACACATACACACACACACACACACACAAAAGGCGCCTGGCAGACTGGGGCCATCATAGGACATCCACTGAGGGGTCCCAGACTGTGAGAGGGCACAGGCTGGGCTGAGGGACTCCCTCCACCCCGAGTGCACAAATTTTTGTGCACCGGGCCCCTCGTAGAGATATAAAAACATAAAGAAAAGATCTAGGTTTAAAAGATCTGTGTTGAGATCAGCTGGTGCAAGAAAAACTAGAGGACTATTTGGAATTATTTGCATTGATATTGGAAGAGTCTTTAGATATGCATGTATATACCTTGAACAGTAGGTGTTTTTATTTTTTAAGTGTTGGTGACCAATAGGGAAATTCATCCACTTTTAAATTTTGTGAAGGAAGAACAATTCAAAGAAGTAGAAATAGGGAGAGGAGAAGGAGGAGGAAAATAAAACTGTCCATTACCACCCTTATTTCATACAAAATGGGACACAGTCTTAGGATAAAGGACAATTGCTTAAATTGGGTCCCGTTGGCTTCGTGAGAGCCCGCCGTTCTCTCACTGTGCTGTACGTTGGTGGAATTGTCAGAGCAGAAGGGTGTTGCTCCACGCACGTGCATGCTAACAACACATCTGTGTCAGTGTCTTTATTTTATATGAGCAAATTAAAATTACTTCCTAAGTAAACCTAAACGTATTTTAAGATGCATGGCTAAGTTGATTCACAAAGTCTCTCTGTGTGTAGGGGGGAGGGTGTCTTTGATCTTCCTCCCTTTCTCCCTCCTTCCCTTCCTTCTTTCCTTCCTTCCCTCCCTCCCTCCTTCCTCCCTTCTTCCCTTCCTTCCTTCCTTCCTTCCTTCCTTCCTCCCTTCCTTCCTTCCTTCCTTCCTTCCTTCCTTCCTTCCTTCCTTCCTTCCTTCCTTCCTTCCTCCCTTCCTTCTTTTCCTCCTTACTTTTTTTTTCTTGTTTGTTTTTCTTTGCTTATGCTGGCCACTTGCCTTAGAGATAATGGATCTAGAAAGGTCCAATAATAATTTCTAGTAGTCACTAGAGTTTCTTGTTTATCATGTCAAACCTTTCTGTTAAACACTAGAATCTTTTTCATTATATTTGCACTGGAGTCATCCATAAAAATTTATTGTCTTGATATGAACCTTAGTGTTCCAGCTACTGATTTCATTAACCAGAAAAGTCAGGTCACATATTAACATTAACTAGGTAGGGGTTTAAGTGAAATTTGAAACATTTTATTTAATAATTTTGTTCTCAAGAAGTAAAAGAATTTTAATGATATTTGTATCTTCACATTGCCATGTCTCACATTATAGTTTTGCAATATATAGAATTTTGTTTTCTTATGTTTTTATTCTTGCTTCTCCAGATTTGCTTATATAGGAAGAAAAATATTAAATTACCTTTTTGGAACTGGACATTGTCACTATTGGACTATCTTCTCTGTTAGTCCCTCTTATTTCATTTTCTCTGACTCTTCTCTCTAATTTTTCACTCCACACCATTCCTTTCCTAACACATTCCTACTTCCAGAGAGACCTTCCAAAATACATCTTTGGAAATTTCAGTTTGCCTTCATTTCAGTTTAGAAGTTTTTATTTTATTTAATATCCTGGGAAGTACTTTGTAATGATGTCAATCATTTACACCTGAGTATGAATACATTCATTTGTTTTCCCTTCTGCTCCAAATACCTAGTTTATTTGCAGGTGAGGAGTGGGGGGAGAGAATATGAAGATAATGGATCTTGGAGAAGGGTGCTATCAAATGAGGATAATGACAAAAGTGTGGGGAAGCTAAAAACATTGAAAATGAATTTTATCTACTTCAAAATTTTACCTAGGGCTGACTGTTGTCCCCAGTTAAAAACAACAACACTCAATTAGTTAATCAGACTTACCTGCAGAAAAGTAGACAACTTGGAGCAGACAAAAGAGAAATGGTTGTGATTATGTTTTAAAAAGCACACATAGAAACTCTTGCTTTACATATAATGAGCATAAATACTTTCCGTAAATTATAGTGTATTAGACAGATGCATTTATTCATGTTCCTTGTATAAACCACACTAAAAGGATATTAAAGGATTAGAAAGGAACAAACCCACAAGAACAAAGAGAATGGGAGGAAATGACAACAGACAAAAGATGTCAACAAAGATTGGGAAAGTAGATGAGTGATACCTGATTTAGCAGTTTGAATGAGGTTGAAACCCAAGAGTGGGGGTGGAGAGCCAGCTTCTCTCTGTGGAACTTAAAAAAACCACAGGAATTTGTAGAAGCAGAAACCTCTGATAGTTGGGGCACAAAGTGGTACTGATGTTTGAAAGACTTTACACCTTGGACTCCCAGATCACTTCCCTCGCTTCATGGAGAAGCCAGCTTACCTCTTCCCAACCCCTCAGAAGACTGGAGGTGTATTCTAGAGAGTGTGTGGATGATTCAGAGTTAGGAAAGGAAACATCTGAGGGAAAATTATAGATCTATGTATGTTTTAGCTATGTAGATTTATGGTCATACTAATGAATCATACAAAGTTGATTCATTATGTTCTAACTACATAGAGAGGAGAGAAAATTGTTTGGTGGGTGTAGATAGGTGAGAAATTAATTTTTTATAAAAAGAAGTAAATTATATTAAAAATAGAAAATAAAAATCAAGGAATGGCAAAATAAACGGATTATTTTGATAAATAGTAATATAAACTAGAAGAAAGCCTAAAAGGTGGGGAGCAGGGTCGCTATGGAGATTGCAGAATGGAAAGGAGCATGCCTTATGAAGTTCCAACTATAACTGAAATTTTAAAAGAATAATTTTAGGAATTATTTGTTCATGCCTTTTATTCTCTGCTTTTTCATAAAACAGCATAGCATGAAAATAGGGAAACAAATTGTTGCTTTCTAAAAAATACTCATATTATTTTGAACTTTAACTTAATTAAGGATAAAACTAAGTAACTTATTTCAGAGTGAATCTTTTTTGGATATGTTAGACTTTATTGTGTTTTTTTCCAGTCCTTTCTTGATTTTTTTAAAATGTATTTTTTATGATACCAGAGAGGAAGTGAGAGGGAGAGAGATATAGAATCACCAATGATGAGAGGGAATCATCAATCGGCTGCTTCCTGCACGCCCCCCACTAGGGATGGAGCCTGCAACCCCAGGCAGGTACCCTTGGCTGGAATCAAACCCGGGACCCTGCGGTCGGTAGGCCGATGCTCTAACCACTGAGCCAAGCCAGCTAGGGCCAGTCCTTTCTTGGTCTTATTGGTTTCTTTGTTTTGTTTTTTTACACTGGTTCTATTTTCTTCATCAAAAAAGACCAAAATAGTCACTTTCCAGGTTTTGCATTTGTTAAAAATAATAATGACACCTAAGAGAAATTTAGAAAACCTGAATTTTTGTTTTGAACCCAGAAGTTGAAGCAGGCTGTAGAATTAGCATAGCTATGATAGGGGTTTTATAACTGGCTATTCTTTTCCCTTAAACTTAGGTAGATTCACTAATGCTTTTCCCTCAAGCAAGATGAACAGCTTTTTTAAAAGAGAGAGAATAAACCAATAAGAACAAGGAAGATCTACATTGAAGCTTCTGCTATTGATGGAATAAATTTTTGATGTCAGCATTTACTCAAAGATGTGACAGGACATACGGGTGATGGATTCTTTTACAAAGGGAAGCTGATTGCTGATGCAGGCAGTGTAAATTAAAGGAATTCTTTTCATTTATGTGTAAAGAAAAAAGAATTGGAGAAGGTACAAAATGTTGATAATGTTGGTATTCCTATCGTCCCTAGAACGACATTGCATTTTCTAGTCAGTTTGTGAAGTTGGAGTTTGAATTTTTATCTTATATTGATAAGCTGATAAAATTCTACCCTGAAAAAAAAAAGTTATCAAAACTCTTTCTCCAAATGTAAATTTACTTTAGGAAAAGGAGGGCAGGTATTTTAGATGCCAGAAGATGAGTGTGGAAATGATTGCCTTGTATAAATATCACAACATTTATTTTAAACTCTTTTGGAGAATAAACCAGGGCATTGATAAAAGAGACAATCTCTTCGGAATCTGAGTCCGTGAGTTGATATAGTACCGAGGAGTCTCAATAAAACAAATGAATGTTAAAGTCAATATTCCCATACAATGCACGTAATTGATGTGCTTCAAGGATACTTAGTGAGTTAGTAGTATGTATACAGGAAAACACATTTTAATTCTTTTACATGAAGCATTATTTCCACTGAAATACCTGTTAGTGGTTTAAGTGTTTCCTTGGTTTCTTAGGAACTCAGAGGATTAAATGTTTTGTGTACAAGTATTTGTTCGAAGGAAAGTCTGCACATACTTGGTAGGAAGCTATTTAATATGCCAAGCGGAAGGCTCTTTTGTGTAGCTTATACTTGATGCCACAAGGATCGTGGAGATAGTCTGGCATGTGGTCAGGAGACTTGAGCCAGTCCAGCCCTCTGCCGACTTGAGTGGCTTTGGGCATGCCTCTTAGCCGTGTGTGTGTGGTATATATCATTTCACTTGCAGCTCTAAAACTTATCTGATAATTAATAGAAAATAAGTCTGGTGATTTAGGAATTATGGCAGGAGTTGATTTTTCTGAATTTAAAAATTATTAATACCTTTGGGGAGAAATTTCTGAACCTGCTAAGGATGAAGAGGAACTGTGTTTAGTTTCGTGCTCCCATATAGTTAGAGGGATATTAAAATGCAGTTTAGGCTCAGGACTAATGTTGAGTGTGGATTCTGGAAGATTTAGGTAATGCCCGCATTGTCAAATTTTGTAAATAAAATGTCCCAAATACGAAGAGCATGACGGCAAAGGTGATATGGTTCATTTAATAATTACAATGACAGATACGCACACTTCCTGGGCTCTTACTGTGTGCCAGGTACTGTGCTACAAACTTGATTTACATACGTGGCATCGTTTATTTTTCTCATCATTGTAAAGGAAGATAGATGGTGGCATTTCTATTAATCTAATGAGACAACTAAACAGTTCAGAGTTCAGTTCAACTGTAAATTATCTTCACTTTAAGGAGATATATTCCCTAAATTCAGTTACAATATACTAGTGGCCCAGTGCATGGGTTCATACACTGGTGGGGGCCTGGCCTTTGACCTTTCACAATCCGGGACTCCTTGGGGATGTCGGACTGCTGCTTTTGGCCCAAGCCCCACAGACCAGGCCAAGGGACCCCATTGTTGCACAAATTCGTGCACTGGGCCTTTAGTATGCATATAAGATCCTTGGTTAATCTCTCCCTGCCCTCCCCACTTCCCCCTTCCCTCTCAGATTCATCAGTCTGTTCCATGTTTCCATGCCTATGTGTTGAGTATCTGCCCTCTGGTGGTCAGTGTGCATCATACTGGTCTAACAGTCCAACAGTCAGTCACTTAGGCTTTTATATAGAGAGATATATAGAGAGATATAGAGACACAGGGGGAAAAGTGTTCTTATGTGTATGCCAAGTGGGAACTTTTTCCTAGCTTTATCTCCAGGTCTTTACCAGGAAGAAATTGTATCCCTAATATAGTTATGTGAGGTGTGTTAATAACACTGTGGCTCCTTGTTCTTTCTGGGAACTCCTTGAGACTTTCATAATAGGAATAATAGAAAAAAGAAAAAAAACAACTCTCACTTCTTCATTTTGTTCATCAAATTCTTCGCCAAGAATTGATATGGCTGCATACCTTACAGCCTTTCAGTCTGTCTCAATTTATCTCCCCAGAAAGGTGAGAGTTCCTACTTATGTTACATAGTTGCTTCGTTGTGACATTAATTTTTTGTGACTCAAAACACTGTGCCTGATACGCTTCCTCACAGAACTGCCTTTGGCATTACAGCCAGGTCTGCTCTATGATGTTCCTTTCAATTTCTCATATGTAGGTTAAATTTATCTTTTAAATTTACTTACTTGACTGCTCACAGCATTGGGAAACCTCTAAAAATGGTGGAGCAGAAGAAAGATTAGACAAAGTCTTCCTACAGAAAATCAGACTGTGCTCAGTGAGGCTTCATTCAATATGCAGGAGCCCTCCCCACGCCCCCCCACACCTTAACTGCAGTTTTGCTTTCAGTCACCTGCATCAACCACAGTCCAAACATATTAAATGGAAATTCCAGAAATAAACAATTGATAAGTTTTAAATGTCATAGCCTTTCTGAGTAGTGGGATGAAATCTCGCACCATCCAACCTGGGACGTGAATCATCCCTTTTGTCCAGAGTCTCCAAGCTGCATAGACTCCCAGCCCCTTAGTCACTTAGTTACCATCTTGGTTATGAGATTGACTGTCGCGGTATCACAGTGCTTGTGTTCAAGTCCCCCTTTCTTTACTAAATTATGGCCCCAAAGCACAAGAGTACTGATGCTGGCAATTCAGATATGCCAAAGAGAAGCCTTAAAGTGTTTCCTATAAGTGACAAGGTACATATTATAATAAGATACTTTTGGAGAGAGACACCACATCCACATAACCTTTAGCACAGTTAATTGCTCTAATTTATTATTAGTTACTAGAAGCCTGGAGCACAGATTTGTGTACTGGTGGGGTCCTTCAGCCTAGCCTGCAGGGATTGGGCCAAAAGCAGCTCTCTGACATCCCCCGAGGGATCCCGGATTGCAAGAGAGTGCAGACTAGGTCAAGGGACCCCATGGGTGCAGGGTCAGGGCTGGGAGACTGAAGGAGGACTCCAGGGCATGTCTGGCTGTCTCACCCAGTCCCAATTGGCCAGACCCCAGCTGTAAGCTACCTACAGGTTGGAGCATCTGCCCCCTAGTGTCCAGTGTACATCATAGCAACTGGTTGAACAGTCAAATGAATGGTTGGACACTTAGCATATTAGACCTTTATTGTATAGGACTAGAGACCCAGTGCACAAAAATATGTGCACTCGGAGGGGAGGGGGTCCCTCAACCCAGTCTGTGCCCTTTTGCAGTTTGAGACCCCTCAGGGGATGTCCACTTGCTGGCATGCCTGGCCAGCCTGGGTGAGGGGCTGCTGGCTGTTTGCAGGCTGGCCAAGCCCCCCCCCAGTGGGGACCCTCACCCCATGAGGCTGTGGCTAGCCTGGGTGAGGGGCTGAAGGCCATTTTCAGGATCCCCACAGCCCCTTCAGGGTTCGGGTCCCTACTGGGGTACCTGTCCAGCCTGGGTGAGGAGCTGAGGGCTGTTTTCAGGCTGCCCACAGCTCCCATTGACCCAATGTCCCAGTGAGGCTGGCTGGAATCAAGTTTCTGGGGTTTATTTCTCTTCTATAATTGAAACTTTGTTGTCGTGAGCAGAGGCCCAGCCAGCCTAGGCAGGCAATTGCAATGGATCCTCCTGTTTGCTCCAGCTCCATGGCTGCCAGCCTCCATCTTGGCTGGGTTAAGTTGCATACAACCACTCTGATTGGCTGAGGGCGTGGCTTGACTAGGGGTATGACTTGGGTATCTCGGAGTGATGGTTAATTTCCATATTACTCTTTTATTAGAGTAGATTGTTGTTAATCTCTTACTGTGTCTAATTTATCCTGGCCAGTTTTGTTCAGTGGTTGAGTATTGACCCATGAACCAAGAGGTCATCAGTTCAATTCCTGATCAGGGTGCATGCCCAGGTTGCAGGCTCCATCCCCAGTAGGGGGTATGCAGGAGGCAGTCAGTCAATGTTTCTCTCTCATTAGGTTTCTCTCTTGACCTCTCCCTTCCTCTCTCTCTAAAAATAAATAAAAACATATTTTTCAAAAGTTTAACAATTTTTAATATACTTATTTTTTAATTTATTTCAGAGAAGAAAGGAGAGAGAGATAGAAACATCAATAATGAGAGAGAATCATTGATTGGAGGCCTCCTGCATGCCCCCCACTGGGGATCAAGCCCACAACCCAGGCATGTGCCCTTAACTGGAATTGAACCCAGGACCCTTCAGTCTGCAGGCTGACTATCCACAAAGCCAAACTAGCTAGGGCAAGCTTAACAATTTAAATTTATTGCTGAATTCTTGAACTAGTGGCTATAATGATGTGCTATTACATGGCTTCAACCTTCTCTGAATGGAAATAATTATATTAAATAACATTTAGAAAACATCAAGAAAATTGAGGTAAGTTTTTAAATCTGGTTTCTTCTTAAATTCAAAGAGGTTTGAAGAAAGCCGCCTTCAGTGTGCATCTGAATCACCTGCCTAGAACACAGATTGCAGGTGATTCTGAGGCGCATTGATTTCCTCCAAGTCCCCAGGTAATGCTGATGCTGCTGGTACCTGGACCACACTTGGGGCAACACTCAAATTTCCCTCTTCATTTATGTCAGTAATTACTTGGTGTGATTGCTGGTTTTCTTTGTTTGAAATCTTCCTGGTTCTTAAAAAGTCTGCAAGAGCACTCTATCTACTGTTAGTATTTAAGTCAAGGAATTCAATGCTAAGGACTTAGGTCATTTTCAGTTACCCACTTTTGATTCTGAAATGGTGATGAGGCATGGCTCTGTTACATCAGTGCCTGTCACTATGGAAACTACATGTTTGGCCACTCAACTAATGTCAGATGGATTACTATTTAATATATCATAATGCTTAGCCCTGTTTTCCAACTCTATATGCTAATGATGGCAATGTTTATTTTTTGAAGTATTTGACCATGTTCATGCTTAGCTATATTGATATGTTATCCTAAAACTTAATTTGGTCAACTAACACAGAAACATTTACTAGATTCATCACGAGTAACCAACAAATTAATATAGGTGAAAGGAGTAATGAATTAGCTCTAATTTTCACAATAAGGATCATTAGCATTAAATGAGAATAATTTCATAAGACATGAAAATATATTGCCCCAAGCCAAAAAGTGTATAACCATAGTATTGCAAATTAATACTTAAAATTAATGTGTGAAATGTTTACATATTGTTAGATCATCTGTATTTTTTTTTCTTAAAAAAAAATATTTTTATTGCCCTAACCGGTTTGGCTCAGTGGATAGAGCGTTGGCCTGCGGACTGAAGGGTCCCAGGCTCCATTCCGGTCGAGGGCATGTACCTTGGTTGCAGGCACATCCCCAGTAGGGGGTGTGCAGGAGGCAGCTGATCGATGCTCTCATTCGTTGATCTTTCTCTCTATCCCTCTCTTTTCCTCTCTGTAAAAAATCAATAAAATATATCTTAAAAAATATTTTCATTGATTTTTAGAGAGGGAGGAAGGGAGAGAGATAGAAACATCTATGAGAGAGGAAGTCATCAATTGGCTGCCCCCTGCACAGCCCCCACTGGAGAGTAAGCACACAACCTGGGCATGTGCCCTGACCAGGAATCAAACTGGGAACCTCATGGTTCCTGGGTCAATGCTCAACTACTGAGCCACATTAGTAGGACTGACCTATAATATTTTTATGTTATACGTCTAGCTCCAATGAAATGCATGTTAGGATTATGTAATTTCAGTGTATTTATTACAGTTGACCTGACTTGAGATTCTGTCTTCCTGTGAAATGCTGATCCTCTTTTCCTGGCTAACTCCTACTTCAGTTTAAATACTGCTTCCTCTGAAATGCTTTCTCTGATCCCCTACTGCCATCCATCCCCTGAATCTTTCTCATGGTATTGTAAATTAATACTTACCTATCAGAAAACTTGCTGCGATCAGTAAAAATATACTTATGCTTATGTTTTTAGGTGGTTAATATTTCTCATTTTTTTTATTACAAGTGCTATAAAAGACAAAGAACAAAAGTCCATGATTTAATGATGGAAGAATGACTGAAGGACACTGGATAGCCCCAAACTCTATTTTTTCTCTATTAGCTGTAAATATACCCGATACATCGGGTCTAATCAACTTGAAAGTTTCTACAGCCAACATAGGAATCCTCTTAAAAGTCTTGGGCTGTGTTGCCTAATGTAACTCCACACTTTGACCTCAAAAAAGTAGTTAGATAAAACCAAATACTTACCCAGTTAGCATCATCTACAATTGATTGTGGTACTGAATGAAGATCAGTTTTTCTCTTTTAGCTACCATTCTTATGAACAGAGCAATAAAACTAAAAATAAGCCCACATCACCTTAATTGGGACATTGGATCAAGGGAATCTCTGAAGGATCAAAAATTGTTATCTGTACTTTTTAAAAAAAATATATTTTGATTTTTTACAGAGAGGAGGGGAGAGGGATAGAGAGTCAGAAACATTGATGAAAGAGACATTGATCAGCTGTCTCCTGCACACCGCCTCCTGGGGATGTGCCTGCAACCAAGGTACATGCCCTTGACCGGGATTAAACCTGGGACCTTTCAGTCCACAGGCCGACGCTCTATCCACTGAGCCAAACCAGTCACGGTGATAGCAGTTGACACTGCCCTGTGTGATTCTTCCATGGTGTCCTGTTTTAGCAGCGTTATTCCAAGAAGATCCTTTATTTTCAAAAGTAACTTACCATATTTTCTGGCATATAAGATTACTTTTTAACCCAAGAAAATCTTCTCAAAAGTCGGGGGTCGTCTTATACGTCAGGTGTCATCTTATAGGTCGGGTGCTGAAACTTCCGAGCTGGACTGGAAAACCTGCGGTCGCTGCAAACGGTGGGGGGAGCTCAAAAACGGCCGCACTCCATTCATTTCAATGGAGCCAGATGGAGACCACAAGTGTCTCCGGTCGGCTCCTTTTTGTGTCGCATACGGTCTCCTTCCAGACTTTTTAACCCAGGAAAATCTTCTCAAAAGTTGGGGGTCATCTTATATGCCCAGTCGTCTTATATGTTAGAAAATACGGTAACTTTTACAAAATGCCCTCAAGCTAAAATCCATAAGGAGACAGAGAAAATGGCACCACAACTTAGTTCAAGAGTACCACCATTTTACTTATTTATTTGTATATTTATTTATTCAATAACAACTCTATTGAGATATAATTCGTATCCCATGAAATTCACCTTTTTGAAGCGTGTAATTTGGTGTTCTTTAGTATATGCACAAAGTTGTGCAACTACTGTCACAGTCATTTTGTAACATTCTCAGCACTGCAGAAAGAAACCCCAGGTACCTTTGCTGTCACTCTTCCACCTCCTCCTCCTTCAGCCCCTGACAACCAGTCATCTGCTTTCTATCTCTGTGGACTTGCCTATTCTGGATATAGCATGTAAGTGGCATCACACCGCATGTGACCTTTCTGTGACTGACATCTTTCACTTAGCATAGTGAGAGCATCGCCATTGTAAATGGTGCTGATTGCATTATGAACTGAGGACACTGATACTTTATTAGGACTGAGAACCCTGCATCCTAATATGACAGAGCATCATATCCACTCACCTCCAGGTTCTCTTCCTTCTTACATCTTACATAGTGTTGCCTTCCTGAAATATAGCTATGATCATACCATGTTTCCTCCTACCCACTGAACCTTCAGAGTCTCCTGGCTTCTGAATCAAATCCAAATCCTGAAGATACTACCTGTGAGACCTTAGCCAACATTTCCAATCTTAAGATCCTCTACTCTCTTCAATAAATCCTGCCCTTGGATCAACCGAATACTTGCTTTCTCTTACCTGCAATCTGTATTTTCCCAACTATAGCATTGCTCTATTTGTTGGTGATAGCTGTCTACTTTATCTCTATACTAGAGGCTGGTGCATGAAATTCATGCATGGGAAGGGTCTCTAGGCCTGGCTGGTGATCAGAGCTGATCTGTGGGGCAACCGGCAGGGGTTATCAGGGCCCCTGCTGGCACCTGCATTGGTTGGTGGCCTGGTGCTGCCCATTTGCTGGCTTCACTCCCTGCCACTGCCACCGGTAGGGGCCTGTGGACTGGGGGCAGCTCCTGCATTGAGTGCCCTCTGGTGGTTAATGCATATCATAGCAACTGGTCGTTCTGCAGTTTGATCGATTTGCATATTAGGGCTTTATTATATAGGATTCCAAATCCTACCATGCTTCAAGGACTAGTTTAGTCGTCTTATCCTTTATGGAGCCTTTCTAAGCACCTGAGATTTGCTGCTGCCGCCCCCCACCCCCAATCTGGAATAGCATTTTGTGTCCTGTCTTATGACTTTCTACCCTACCTTATGCTTATTAATATTATATATATATATATATATATATATATATATATATATATATTCCCTTATTTGATCACTGAGAGGTGAATTTCTATTTTATTTTCTTATTTCCCAAAGTGCTTTGTATAGTTCTAGTTTGGTAGGACGCTGAAGCACATGCCACCCCACAATATGGCACTTTGGCATATGGATTATTTTGAGCTGAAGGCACTTGAGCAGCAGCAGCAGCTGTAGGAAGTGTTCTCTGCCTTCCTTTCTACGTAAGAGCAAGGCATAAATTTCCTGGGATGAAGGTGCCCTCCCTGTAGCAGAAAGAGAACATTCTTATCACCCAAGACAGGGAATCAACGCTGAAATGAATCTGCACCCCAAAATAATCCTTATCTTCCATTAGTTTCCCTCATTTACTTCCCAGTCAGTTTCCCACAATGTGCTGCCCTTCGCCCAACCCCCTTTCCTTAGTCTCATCAGGCCTCCCCAGCTTCTCACTCTTCGTCACAGTGCTGTGTGCTGGCGCGCTCAGGCCCAGCCGCTTCTTTCCATCTCTATGTCTTTCACATGGAGGCCTCTGTGCACACAAAGAAATAGTACAACAAATAAAATTTGTATGCTTTCCCCCCTTTAACCCGTCTTCTGTCAGTTTAATTCTCAGGCCCAGCCACAGGACCTAAGAGAACAGAGAAAAAGTCCTGCCCTGCACAAACATTTTATAACCAAGACATTTCTCCTTTCCTTAAGCCTGGAGGACCCTGGCATGAGTGAGTCTCTCTCTCTCTCTCTGCTTGCACGCACATGTGTGTGTGTGTGTGTGTGTGTGTGTGTGTGTGTTGCTTGTGAAGAAATCTTGATGATAAGGCCCCTAAGTTTGCTAGGGGAGGATTTTCTGCTGGTACCTGTGCAATTGTTATAATTTGCTGAGGGACTGAGATTGGGTATTCACCCTTCAGACCCACCTGATGTTTTTCACAGCCTCAGTGGTTGCTCTTCCATGACTTGCTATCACCTTAGTTAAGTTGTAATGTTACCTTCCAGAGTAACCGTTCTGCATTTCCCATTATATGCTGAACTCGACATCCTGTTAATAACTTAAATTCAACATCTTTAATAGTGAACTCATTACTTCCTGTTCCTTATCTCCTAACCTATTTCTCTAGACTTGCCAAACTTAGGACTCCATTATTCTGTGTACCTACTGCTGTCAGTACTATGCTCCACTGTCAGATTAGTTACACTCCAAATCATGAGTCATATTATCTTTGTTCAAAAACTTTCTTTCGTACTGATTAATATTCATACTTTCAGCCTAGACTTCAAGTTCCTTGACCAGGAGAGAACCACTATGACATTAGCAATATACAGCTGAGTCTACCTGGTCAGAATGAAGCAGATCAACAAGGTGGTTATCTAATAATTTCTAGAACATTTGAGACAACTTGATGAGGCAGGCCAGACACCGCCATCACACAGGCTTATGTCTCTCGGTTGTAAGCTGACCATGATCAAAACAAAAACAAGAGTGTTCTGGCTTTTGTAATGCCTGATAATTTAGTATACTGGTAAATATTTAAAATTCCATACCATGTCAACTCAGCACACTATTAGCAAAAAAATTTTTTAAAGTCTTACATATGCAGAAAAAGAGTAAAGTGGAAATCTAAGACAACTTTTTTGCTCAAGAATAAACTGATGGCATGTGTGTAGTGAGGGGAGTATTGAGGGAAGAAAGGGAAAGCAGACTATCAAAAAGCTGTTTCTCAGAGTTCTTTTTCTTCATATAATTTAATTTAGTTTTTTGTATGGATCAAATCCACAAAAAATGATTGAGCTCCACTTTACTTTGCCTGAAGAATCATGGTTTTAGTCAGATACTGAACAATCATTAGGAAAAAATTTTAAACATGGTCTGAAGTAGAAAAAAAAATTCCTATAAGGCTCACACTTAGTTTTTACCCCTGCTTCCACCCAATCCCCAATAATTGAACAAAGAGTGTGAAAATACTGAAATGCTTTATTTTGTTCTCATGCATGTAAGCCTCACATATATATAATTTCAAGATCCTATCCATTTGAGATTAATTTTATAAAAAAAGAGCCAGACTTATGTGTTATGGGTTGTGACCTAAGATTTAGTTTCTTAATCAGATAGCTCTCCTATTACTAAATTGTGTTGCCTATTGATGTGAAAATGAATTATTCAGCATTTGCACATTTTCAGTTTACAATAAAAGGGGGACCTCACTGAATAATATCTGTTCTGGGTTTGTTGACTTTATTCCATCCATCTGTTATACTTAGGAATGGCTATTCTTTCGATTTGTTCTCTACAAAAAAGAGAGAGCCCTGTGGGTGGGTGGCTCAGTTGGTTGGAGTGACATCCCGCTTACCAACAGGTTGTGGGTTTGGTCCCCGTCAGGGCATATACCTAGGTTGTGGTTCAGTCGCCAGTCTGGCCACGTATGGGTCATAACCATCCCATGTTTCTCTCTCTATCCCCTTTCTTCTCTCTCTCAAAATCAATAAAAACATATCCTCAGTGAGGACTAAAGAAAAAGAGAAATACTAAATGTGTATTTATCTTATCTGAAGTTCTTGAGCTTGAATCCTCCCTTAGCACACAATAAGGCCCTGACTTTGTGCCTGCCGGAGTACAGAATATTACCAAGTCCCCCTGCCCTTTCTCCCTGTGGCAGATGAGGAGGAGCGGTCGGACCAGGAACCCAGACCCTGAGCACAACAGCTTTTCTCTTTTGCACAAGTTCTTCTCTTTTCTGAACCTAGAACTCTGGACGAGGTTCAGAAAGTTTTTATTCTAGTTCTAGCTCTGCGTCCAACTCAGTGTGCTTGCTTCCTTGTGTTTATTATGTTTTCCATAACGTAGCAAACCTCCTAAAACTCATGCAAAACAAAACCCCAATCTTAACCACATGGCTTCCTCCCCATCTCATATAACCTTCCCAGACCTCACATAACCCTTCCCTGACCTCTCGTAACCCTGGCCTTTTCTGACCTCATTTAACTCTTGACTTGAATCCTGTGTTCATACTTTCCCTTTTTTTCTCCCTTTTTTATATGGATACCTTATTGCATGTATGTGTTGTGTGTTTTTTTTTTTGAAGACTTTTTCTGTTTTAGTTGTTTTTAACGTTAAAAGGGCACCAGTCTACCCTCAGACTTTTGTGTGCAAATGAGTTGTAATTGTTTAATCCATTTTGAGATAGGTTTTTCTGGCACTTGAAACATAAAAGCTCATAACTGCTTCAGTGACCAGGCATAACTGGAAATGAGGGACATGGTTTCTTTGCACATTTGCTTAAATGAGCCAAGAGTTTTTACAGATGGCCTGCAGCAACATTCGTATGCATCCATGCTGCTCATACAGAAATGATGGAAGGGCATTCTCCTGCCATCTCCTAGACAGGGCTTTTATTGGCTAGACTGTATTATTTTATGGACTTTCCTCACTATTCCTAAATTTAAGGGTTAGATTTAAAGATGGTAGGAGTGAAGGGGAGCAAACTAACTCTCTTGCTGCAATGGAAACTTGCCCCTTTCTTTTTTCATTTTATATTCAGGGAAAATGGGGAACAGCATGAAATTGCTTTGTCCTTTTTATTAAGGAAATTTTTGTTTGGTTTGAAGATGTGGCTTAGCCATTGGTGTCAAGAAGGACAATTATATTCTTCTTAAGATAGATTCGCTAATATCAAAATATAGGGCTAGGTGAACTGGCAGGCTAATTAGGGTGGCAGTTTGCATATTCTAACCTACAGTAAACTCATTAATTATTTACACAACAGACATTTATTGAAAATCCAGCATGTGACAGTGATTTAAAATGTACCTGGGACTTGTTTTTACCAGATGTGGTAAGACACACAAACAGAAAATAATTGTCATGAAGGAAAACATTCACACAGATCCCTGGAATCAGGAGAAACAACACAGCACACCATGTAGGGCCACCAGGGCAGCACCAGGGCCGGTCAAGAGTCAGGGTGAATGAGGGGAAAACATGGGCAAGAGCCTTTATAGTTTCTGCAGAAGGAACTAACGAGGTAGAGTAAGTAGGTTTAGGATTAGCTAGTTTGGGCTCTGGGGTGTAGGGACTATTTCTAGTTGTCTGTTACCTGGCCCTGAGATAATTAGGGCAGAATAATATTTGTGTGGAGTGTAAGAGCATTGTGAGAACCTAATAAAAGAGGTGGTTGAGTGTATGGATTGTGGATTGGTTGGTTTGACTATGAAAGATATGCTTGCATGCCTAGCTGATGTCGTTCAGTTGTTGAGTGTCATGAGCACTTGTTTGTTGATTTATTGATGGTATTCATTCTGGTAGGTGTGAGCTTGTAGGTAGAGCACAGGAGGTTTATTTCGGTGCAGCGGCTGATGCAATGCTGTGAGCTCACTCCAGCAGTTCAGATCTTTCTGGCAAACCAGGAAGATGGCAACGCCTGCCTGAGCCCCTCCCAGAGCCACATACACAGTACCCCGACCTTTACACTCATTGGCACCCTAAGAAGACATTCCATGATTGGCCACCTCCACCTATATATACTGCTGTACTTCCACAATAAAATTAGACCTGCATCACAGAACCTGGTCTCCGGAGTCGTGCATGCAAGCGTCCTAGTGCTTAGGGGCTCCGTCGTCCTCACCCCTGGGAGACCCCCTGCTTCATATGGTGCCCGAACATGGGACCCCCAGAACGTCGGACCGGGTGAGTGACCCTCTGCAATGTGGGCAATATTCCCCCCCGAAGCACACACCCCTCAGGCGCAAGCTCTCCACGCCATTTTGCAGAGTAGGTGAGTTACGATATCAGAAAAGGAACTCCAGATGCTGTGCGAGTGCCTCTTACACTTTAATCCCTGGTTTTCAGAAGCCCCGTATGGGACCCAGGCACTTGGGAGAAAGTACTCAAACATATAAGGTCTGCCGAGGTTCACGAAGGAAAAACATTTCCGCTTTCTCTAACACCCACCATTTTGGCCATCCTCGCATATCTCTCTGGAGTCCCCCCTGAACCTCTGCCGATACCTGCAGCCCTTGCGGCCTCAGTGGAGGAGGGTCCCCTTCCTCCATACTCCCCTCCAGAGCCATCTGCCCTCCCTGATCCGTGGGACTTGTTCGTTAAAGAATGTTCGGATACGGACAAAAATGAAACCAAAAAGCCTGCTGCTGAGCCCGCGGCTTTGCGGGAGGAGAAGACGGTTCCACCTCCAGGTTCTACAACCAATAAACCTACCTAAAATACCAGTACTCAGGTTCAGTACAAGTTGGCGAGTTACGAGTGGTGATACCCGCACTTCTATACTGTCAGGACAATCCAGTCAATATCTTTTCCAATAGTGCTTATGCAGTCCACAGTGCGAAAAGCTACAGGCTTCTCTACCCTCAGAACTAAGGAAAACCTCCTCAAGCCTTTCCAGTAACAATTAACCCCTATAGCTCCTCAAGTAGCCGTCCCAGACTCAGTCACCTTACACAAATTACAAGAGCTCTGTGGCCAGATAAGAAACAGTCTATGTATATCAACAGGGGCCCTAAACCCCCCTATCCACCCAGGGGAGAGGTTTTGCTTATATCTTCCTAGAAGGCAAGAGATACCCCCTCTGGATTCCAGCAAGAGACGTCAAGCCACATGCCTTAAGAGATGAGTTGGAGACCAGTCACCCCACCAGTGGTGGAGATAGAGGACCTCTCACTTGAAGAGGAGACATGGCACCACTGGAGGAGATATCCTCGAGGCAGAAGGACTCACCCTATAATGTTGGGCGATATTAAGCTGCCTCACTTATTGGCTAAACCCCGCTAACCTATTCATTTGGGCTACCTTAGCTGATATATTCCTCATAGCATTCTTCCTCTTCCGCTGTATGTTCACCATGATAGCCCACATAACTGCATAAGAGGCCATGACTATACACAGCCAAAAGGCACTAATAAAAAAGGAAGGGGGAGATGTAGGTAGAGCACAGGAGGTTTATCTTGGTGCAGCGGCTAATGCAATGCTGTGAGCTCACTCCAGCAGTTCAGATATTTCTGGCAAACCAGGAAGATGGCAACACCTGCCTGAGCCCCTCCCAGAGCCACGTACACAGTACTCCAACCTTTACACTCATTGGCTCCCTAAGAAGACATTCCATGATTGGCCACCTCCACCTATATATACTGCTGTACTTCCGCAATAAAATTAGACCTGCATCACAGAACCTGGTCTCCGGAGTCGTGCATGCAAGCGTCCTAGTGCTTAGGGGCTCCGTCGTCCTCATCCCTGGGAGACCCACTGCTTCATGAGGTGATATCTTATGGTTTTAATTTTCATCTCTCCGCTGATTAGTGATATTGAGCATTTTGTATTTCTATTAGCCCTCTGTATATCCTCTTTGGAGGAGTGTCTATTCAGGTCATTTGCCCATTTTTAAGTTGGATTGTTTCATCTTCCTACTGTTGATTGTATAAGTTCTTTAAATATTTTGGAAATTAAACCATTATCAGATGTATCATTGGCAAATATGTTCTCTGATACAGTGGGTTTCCCTTTCATTTTGTTAAAGGTTTCTTTTGCTGTGCAGAAGTTTTTAATTTGATGGAGTCCCATGCGTTTATTTTATTTTTTGTTTTCCTTGCCCCAGGAGATGTATTGGTGAAAATACTACCATGTGAAATGTCTGAGATTTTTATTGCCTATGTTTTCTTCTAGGATTATTATGGTTTTATGACTTACATTTAGTCTTTTATCTATTTTAAGTTTATTCTTTTGTATGGTGTAAATTGGTGCTCTAGTTTCATTTTTTTTTTGCATGTTCCTGTTTAATTTTTCTAACACTATTCATTGAAGAGACTGTCTTTACTCCATTGTATGCTCTTGCCTCCTTGTCAAATATTAATTGACTATAGAGGCATAGGTTGATTTTTGGGCTCTCTATTCTATTGAAATGATCCATATGCCTGTTCTTATACCAATACTAGGCTGTTTGAATTATAGAGGCCTTGTAGTATAGTTTGATATCTTGTATTGTGATCCCTCCACTTTTTTTCTTTTTTCTCAAGATTTCTGTGGTTATTTATGATCTTTTTTGGGTTCCATATACATTTTTGGGATATTTGTTCTAGATCTATGAAATATGCCATTGATATTTTAATAGGAATTGCATTGAATCTATAGATTGCTTTGAGTATTTTAGGCATTTTAATGATGTTAATTCTACCAATTCATGAACACAGTATATGCTTCCATTTATTTGTATTTTCTTCAGTTTCTTTCTTCAATGTTCTATAGTTTTTTGAGTACAAGTCTTTTACCTCCTTGGTTAAATGTATTCCTAGGTACCTTATTTTGCTGTTGTTGCTGAAACAGTTAATAGGATTGTCTTATTAATTTCTCTTTCTGATAGTTCATTATTGGTGCATAGAAATGCTATTGATTTCTGGATATTGATTTTGTATTTTGCTACTTTGTCAAATTCATTTATTAGATCTAGTAGTTTTTTGGTGGAGTCTTTAGGGTTTTCTATGTACAATATTATGCCATCTTGTGAAAAATAATAATAGTTTTACTTTATCCTTTCAAATTTGGATGCCTTTTATGTCTTTTCTGATCTCTGTGTCTAGAACTCCCAGTACTATGTTGAATAAGTGATGAAAGTGGACATCCCTATCTTATTCCTGACCTTAAGGGAAATACCTTTAGTTTTTGCTTCTTGAGTATGATGTTAGCTGTATTTTTCTTGTATGACATTTATCATTTTGAGGCATGGTCCCTTTATTCTCATTTTGGTGAGAGTTTAAATGGGTGCTGGATTTTGTCAAATGCTTTTCTTGCATCTATTGATATGATCATGTAATTTTTCTTTTAATTTGCTTATGTGGTGTAATACATTTATTGATTTGTGAATATTGTACCGTCTTTTCATCCCCAGAATAAATTACATTTGATCATGGTGTATGATCTTTTTAATGCATTACTGGATCTAATTTACTGATATTTTGTTGAAGATTTTACATTATGTTCATCAGTGGTATTAGCCTATTTTTTTTTCTTTGTAATGTCTTTATCTGGTTTTGGAATTAGGATAATGTTTGGAAGAGCTTTTAAAAAGAGCTTGGAAGTTGTCCCTTCTCTTGAAATTTTTAATATAGTTTGAGGAGGATAGATGTTAGTTCTTCTTTGAATTTGGTAAAATTTACCTGTGAAGCCATCCAGTCCAGGACTTTTGTTTGCTGGGAGTTTTGTTAATTACTGCTTCAATTTATTTTCTTTTTAAAAATATATTTGTATTTATTTCAGAGAGGAAGGGAGAGGGAGAGAGAAATAGAAACATCAATGATGAGAGAGAATCATTGATTGGCTAACTTCTGGATGCCCCCAACTGGAAATTGAGCCCACAACCCAGGCATGTGCTCTGATGGTAAATCAAGATGGGACCTGGTTCAGAGGTCGACACTCAACCACTGAGCCACCACAGCTGAGCTGCTTAATGTTTTAAGTTCGACTTTCTTAGCAAATTTCAATTGTACATTACAGTGTTATCAACTATGGTCACCA
>PVJC01010395.1:0-43790 GCA_004026665.1 Murina feae
AATTGCAGCAACATGGATGGAACTGGAGAGCATCATGCTAAGTGAAATAAGCCAGTCAACAAAATAAAAATACCACATGATCTCACTTATTTATGGATAATAAAGACCATTATAAATTGATAAGCATAAAGAGATATAGAAGCAGAAGAGCATTGAACAGACTGTCATCCTGCAGCTGGAAGGCTGGGGAGGGTTGGGGGGAGTTAAGAGATCAACTGAAAGACTTGTATGCATCCATATGAGCATAATCAATGGACACAAGACACTGGGGGGGGGTCGGAGAGGAGGGGGGATAGTCAAGGGAAAAAATGGAGACCTATCTAACATTCATTGTAATACCTTAATAAAACAAAATTTAAAAAATTTTTAAAATGAATAACAATGGTGACAAACAAGTATCTATCAATAATAACTTTAAATATAAATGGATTAAATGCCCCAATCAAAAGACCTAAGGTAACTGAGTGGATAAGAAAACATGACCCATATATCTGCTGTCTACAGGAAACCCACGTCAGAAAAACAGAAGCACACAGACTGATTGTGAAGGAAAGGAAAAAGTCTTTTCGGGTGAATGAAAATGGAAAAAAAAGCTGTGGTGGTAATACTTATATCTGACAAATTAGATCTCAAAGTGAAGGACATAAAAAGAGATAAGGAAGGTCACTTCATAATAATAAAGGGATCAATCCAACAAGAAGAAATAACTCGGGTAAACATATACACACCCAATAAAGGAGCACCCAAATATATATAAAAAACTTCTGGAGGATATCAAGGAAGAGATTGAGAGCAATACAATCATAGTGGGGGACTTTAATACCTCAGTATAGCCATTGGACAAATCCTCTAAACAAAAAATTAGCAAAGAAACATCAATCCTAAATGACTCACTAGATCAGATGGACTTAATTGAAAACTTCAGAAAACTTCACCTAAAGACTCAGAATATACATTATTCTCAAGTGCACATGGGTCATTCTCAAAGATAGACCATATATTGGGGCACAGGCAAAGTCTTTTCAAATTCAAGAAGATAGAAATCATATCAAGCATCTCAGGTCACAATGGCATAAAACTGGAAATCAACTACGTTAAAAACAATCCAAAAATAAGAAACACATGGAGACTAAATGACATGCTATTAACCAATGATGGGCTACCAGAGAGAGAAAAGAAGAAATAAAAAACATCATGGCAACAAATGACAATGAAAACACAATAATCCAAAACCTATATGATGCAACACAAGCAGTCTTGAGGGGAAAGTTAATAGCTCTACAAGCCTACTGCAAAAAACAAGAATCAATGATAATAAATTACCTAAACCTACAACTCAAAGATTTAGAATGAGAGCAACAAGTAAAGTCCAGTGTAAGCAGAAGGAAGGAAATAATAAAGATCAGAGTAGAGATAAATGACATAGTGACAAAAAAACCAAACAATACAAAAGATCAACAAAACCAAGAGCTGGTTCTTTGAAAAGATAAACAAGATTGATGAACCTATAACCAAGGTCACCAAAAGGGGAAGAGGGGACCCAAATAAACAAAATCAGGAATGAAAGAGTAGAAATAACAGCAGAACCCACAGAAATACAAAGGATTGTTACAAAATACTATGAACAACTTTATTCCAACAAACTGGGCAACTTGGAGGAAATGGGCATTTTCCTAGAAAAATAAAACCTTCCAAAACGCAATCAAGAAGAATCTGGACATCTTAATAGGCCAATAACTATGGAAGAAATTGAAGCAGTAATCAAAAAGCTTCCAGCGAACAAAAGCCCGGAATCAGACACCTACACAGGGGAGTTTTACCAAACAGTCAAGGAAGAACTAAAACCTATCCTCCTGATATTATTCCAAAAAATTAAAGAGAAAGGAACACTTCCAAGCTCATTCTATGAAGCTAGAATCAACCTAATACCAAAACCAGATAAAGACAACACAATGAAAGAGAATTATAGCATAATATCCCTTATGAACATAGATGCCAAAATCCTCAACAAAATCCCAGCAAATCCAATCCAGCAGTACATCAGAAAGATCATACTCCATGAGCAATTAGGATTTATCCCAGTGCTGCAAGGAAGGTACAATATCTGCAAATCAATAAACATGATACATCGCATAAATAAATTGAGAGATAAAAATCACATAGTCATATCAATTGATGGAGAAAAAGCATTTGACAAAATCCAACACCCATTTTTGATAAAAACTCTCAGCAAGGTGGGAATAGAAGGATCATACCTCAACATAATAAAAGCCATATATGACAAACTCACGAGTAACATCATATTCAATGGGCAAAAACTAAAAGCATTTCCCCTTAGAACAGGAACAAGATAGAGATTCCCACTCTCACCACACCTGTTCAACATAGTACTGGAAGTATTAGCCATTGCAATTAGACAAGAAGAAGAAATAAAAGGCATCCAAATTTGAAAAGAAGAAGTGAAACTGTCCTTATTTGCAGATGACATGATGTTGTACATAAAAAAACCCTAAAGACTCCATCAAAAAATTATTAGACTTAATAAACAAATTCAGCAATGTAGCAGGATACAAAATTAATGCCAAAAAATTATGGCATTTCTATACACCAATAGTGAACTTACAGAAAGAGAGATTAAAAAACTAATCCCATTTACCATCACACCAAAAAATTAAGATACCTAGGAATAAACTTAGCTAAAACGGTAAAAGACCTCTACTCAGAAAACTTCAGGAAGTTGAAAAAAGAGATAGAGGAAGACATAAACATATGGAAGAACATACCATGTTCATGGATTGGTAGAATCAATGTCATTAAAATGTCAATACTACCCAAAGCAATTTATAAATTCAATGCACTTCCCATCAAAATACCAAGGGCATATTTCACAGACCTAGAACGAACTCTCCCAAAATTCATCTGGAATAAAAAAAAAGACCCTGATTAACTGCAGCAATCCCGAGAAAGAACAAAGTAGGAGGGATTTCAATACCAGATATCAAGCTGTATTACAAAGCCACAATTCTCAAAACTGTCTGGTACTGGCACAAAAATAGACATAGAGAGCAATGGAACAGAATAGAGAATCCAGAAATGGACCTGAACCAATATGCTCAATTAATATTTGACAAAGAAGGCAAGGACATACAATGGAGTCATGACAGTCTCTTCAATGATGTTGGGAAAATTTGACAGATACATGCAAAAAAATGAAACTAGACCACAACTTACACCATACACAAAAATAAACTAAAAATTGAAAAGGACTTAAATGTAAGACGGGAAATCATAAAAATACTAGAGGTATTTAAAGGCAACAAAATCTCAAACTTATGCCAAAGCAATTCTTCACCAATACAGCTCCAAGGACACTGGAAACAAAAGAGAAAATAAACAAATGGGACTACATCTGAATAAAAAGCTACTGCAAAACAAAAGAAACCATCAACAACAATAACAACAAAAACAAGAAAGCCCACTGCATGGGAGAACATATTTGTCAATGTCATCAGCGATAAAGATTTAATCTCCAACACTTATAGGAAACTCATACAACTTAACAAAGGAAGATAAACAATCTAATCAAAAAATAGCAAATGACCCAAATAGACACTTTTCAAAAGAGGACATTCAGAAAGCCAAGAGACATATGAAAACATGCTCAAAGTCACTAATCATCTGAGAGATGCAAATCATTACAGCAATGAGATATTATCTCATACCTATAAGAATGGCTATCATAAACAAATCAACCAATGACAATAGTTGGAGAGGATGCAGAGAAAAAGGAACCCTCGTGCACTGTTGGTGGGAATGCAGACTGGTGTAGCCACTGTGGTAGACAGTATGGAGTTTCCTCAAAAATTTAAAAATGGAACTGCAATTTGACCCAGTGATGCCACTTCTGGGGATATATCCCAAGAAGCCAGAAACACCAATAAGAAAGGATATATGCATTCCTATTTTCATAGCAACACAATTCACCACGGCTAAGATTTGGAAACAGCCTAAGTGCCCATCAGCAGATAAATGGATTATAAAAAGGTGGTACATCTACACAATGGAATACTATGCAGCTGTAAAAAAGAATGAATTCTTACCATTTACAACAGATGGATGGAACTGTACAGCATTATGCTAAGTGAAATAAGCCAATCAATGAAAGAAAAATACCACATGACATTACTCATTTATGGATAATAAAGACCAATATAAACTGACTAGGGGCCCAGATTATGAAATTTATTCACTGGGAATGAGGGTCTTCAGCCCAGCCTAACCAATCTCATATATTGGGAGCCCTCAAGGGGTGTCCTACTGACAGCTTAGGCACAGTCCCTGATCCCCTTGGAGAGTGGGCCTAAGCCACAATCTGGCCTACCTTTGTGGGAGGCGACCAGGCTTATCAGGGAAGCCACCAGCCCCATCACCCTGTTCCTGCAGCCACTGCCAGTCACCACTGCCACCAAGGAATTTTCTTCAACATGGACTCCAGATCCTTCACCATGAAAAAATCACAACTTTATTTAGGCATTTTCAAGATGTGTCTTTCATAGGATATGACATTTCTTTCTTTTTTTTAAACCTCACCTGTGGATATGTTTCCATTGATTTTTAGAGAATGTGGAAGAGAAGGGAAAATCAGAGAGAAACATCAAAGTGAGAGGAACACTTTGATTGGTTGCTTCCTGCATATGCCCTGACCTGGACCCGGGCTACAGAGGAGCCTGTAACCTAGGTACATGCCCTTGGTCAGAATTGAATCCAGACCCTGCAGTCAGCAGGCTGAGGCATTATGCACTGAGCCAAACCGGCTAGAGCAGGATATGACATTTCTTAGCCTTCCAACAATGGACCTTCATTTTTTTTCTCCAAGAGTGTGGTGGAAAATCCCTAGATCACCTTTAGGTATTCTTATTACCCAAGTTACTAAGAATATTACCAATGGCATTCAGGGAGCTTAGCCAATGAGTGGTAAGAAAAGGTGTTTTCTGTGTAGTTCACTCGTATCACTGGCTTCACCCCTGCCCGTCCAATTCCAGCTCCACCCCTGCCCAGGTCAATAACCTAGGCTAAGGATGTAGGCCTGGTAGGAGACCCCAAAACACCTCCGATCACCAGCTATGATCCTGCCCCCTGCCATTGCTGGCTCTGCCCTTGCCCCACTAGAAGCTTTTGGTGAAGGCTGTAGGCATCGGTAGGGGACCCACAAACTCCTGCTTTGCCAGCTCCACCGTTGTCCAAACCCCTTTGATTGCAAGCCCCTCTCCTTCTGCTCTGATAGCTGGCTCTGCAAAGCCCAGGCCCCTGCAATCTCTGGCCTTGCCCTAGCCTAGGTCTGAGGCCTCTAGCCCAGGCCTTTTGCCTGGGTAGCGCACCCTCATTCCCCTCCAATCGCCGGCTTTGCCCCTGCACCCTCCAATCACCAGCTCCACCCTTGCCCATGCCTGAGGCCTCTGGTAAGGCCTCTGTCCTCAGCAGAGGACCCCCAGTCCCCTCTGATCACCTGTTGCACCCCTCAGGCCCCCCACCTCACCCGCCACCTGCCTGGATAACAGTCCTGACCACTTCAGTTGCGGAGCTGAGACGGACTGGGCACCTCCATCTTGTGTCCATGGTGGCAGCCATTCTGTGGCTATGGGTGCCGCCATCTTGGGGCCATGGGGGTGGCCGTGTTTGTCATGGAGTGATGCCTAATTTGCATATTACTCTTTCATTTATATAGGATAAACAGAAATAGATACAGAAGCAGAGCAGCATCCAACAGAATGCCAAACTATAGCAGGAAGGCCGGGGAGGGTTGGGAGGAAGGGGAAAGAGATCAACCAAAGGAATTTTTTGCATCCATATAAGCATAACCAATGGACACAAAAGACTGGTGGGTAGGGGTGGCCAGGGGAAGGACAAGGGGGAAAAAAGGAGACATATGTACTACTCTTTGTAATATTTTAAGGAATAATAAAAAATGCAAATTAACTTTCCCTCCCTTACACCCACAAGCCACGCCCACCAACCAATCAGGAGCAAATATGCAAATTAATTTAACTAAGATGGTGGCAGCCACGGAGCTGGAGTTGCCCAGGGAAATGGAGGAAGCCAGGGCCCTGTTGGCCTTGAGCTCTACTCAAGGCTACAAAGTTTCAATTATAGAAGATAAATAAACCCCAGATACCTGCTGGGGTGGGACCTTGGGTTGCCAATGGCAATTCAGGATTCGAGCTGGAGACCAAGGCAACAAAGTTTCAATTATAGAACTTAAATAAATCTCAGATACCTTCTTCCAGCCAGGCACCCCAGTAGGGACCCAAACCCTGAAGGAGATGTGGGCAACCTGAAAATAATCCTCAGCCCCTCACTCAGGCTGGCCACACCCCCATGGGGTGAGAGTCCCCACTGGGGGGCTTGGCCAGCCTGAAAACAGCCATCAAACCCTCACCCAGGCTTGCCAGGCATGCTAGCAGGTGGACCTCCCCTGAGGGATCCCAGACTGTGAAAGGGCATAAGCCAGGCTGAGGGCCCCTCCTGTATGCACAAATTTTTGTGCACTGGGCCTCTAGTCCTATACAATATAGGGTAATATGCAAATTGACCATAACAGCAGAACCACTGGGAATGTCTGGTCACTATGACACACACTGACCACCAGGGGGCAGAAGCTGCCCCCTGGTGGTCAGTGCACTCCCACAGGGGGAGCTCTGCTCAGCCACAAGCCAGGTTGGTGGCTGCCAGTACAGCAGTGGTGGTGGGAGCTTCTCCTATCTCCTCAGCAGTGCTAAGGATGTCTGACTGCAGCTTTGGCCTACTCCCCGCTGGCAAGTGGACATCTCCCGAGGGCTCCTGGGCTGCCAGAGTGATGTATGCCTGCCAACTTAGGCCCAATCACCCAGGGAGTGGGCCTAAGCCAATAGGTGTACATCTGTCGAGGGATCCCAGTTTGCAAAAGGGCACAAACTGGGCAGAAGACCCCCCCCCCGCCGAGTGCACAAATTTTTGTGCACTGAGCCTCTAGTATATATATAATTTATATCTTCATATTCCATGATAAATTGAAAGCTTTGCTTAACTTTTTTCAAGATTGCTTTTGTCAAACTTGTGTTCATCTTTAAAGTCTTTCAAATATAGAAGTCAAAATTCTAATATTTTGGAGATTGTGTAACAAACACTAAAATGTTTAAAGAACACTTACTAGGAAAAGTGTTTGCTACTTCAGCATGTTTAATATTCAGTCTTTATTTTTGAGCTTAGAAAGATGTAAGATAGATAACTACTAATAGCCTCCACCTAGCATCATGTCATTTAATGCTGATTGTAAAGAAGATTAATCATTAAGATTTTGTAACTGTATAAACAGACTCAGAAAAAGAGTTGTAGCCAATATTTGTACTAAGTTTTAAAACTTAGGTGAATTTGTAGTGAAGAAGAAAGAATAAGAATAGAATCAAATTTTGAATATTAGAAGAGAATCCTGGAAGGATTATTAAAATTGTTCCTAGAATTTCTGTCATCTACTAATAAAATTTTATTTTAAAACTAAAAATAAAGAGATCTTATGAGTGGCCAGTAAAATTAGCAAAATAGAGTTTATTTCTAAACTGGCAACCCAGAGGAGATATTATTGTTTAGAAACATTGTTGTTTAGTAACAACATGATGTAGCATTTTTTTAGAGGGGAGGTTTTAGAATAAATAGTCCAGGGTTAGAATTCCAGCCCTACCTCGTAGCATGCATGAATAACCTTGAATAAATTTTGGTCTCATAATCACGACGGTCTCATCTTCAAAATAAAGCTAATAACTTCTTTAAGGTTATTGTGAAGATTAAATGAGATAGAGTTCCCTTAAATTATAAGATCAACTCATCCTGTCTAGCATGGAGATAGAACAAACATCTAATCTAATAAAAGAGTAATATGCAAATGGGTGTCACTCTGCTACACCTAAGCCATGCCCACCAGCCTATTAGGGCTACTATATGCAAATTAATCAAGCCAAGATGGTGGCTGGCAACCACAGAGCAAGAACAAGGAGAAGGCTTGTCTAGGCTATGGAGAAAGCTAAGGTCCTATCTGCCTTGGCTAGCTATGGCCTCTGGTCAATGCAACAAAGTTTCAATTACAGAAGATAAACCCCATATACCTGCTTCCAGCTGGTTTGGGCTCAAGGAATCTCTAGGAGCCTGGGTTATCAGAGGCAACTGACCTGAGCTCCAGTTAAAGCAACAAAGTTTCAATTATAGAAGATAAATAAATCCCAGATACCTGCTTCCAGCCAGCCTCTCTGGGAGCTTGGGTCACTGGGGGCTTTAGCCAGCCTGCAAACAGCCATCAGCCCCTCACCCAGGCTGGCCAGGCACCACAGCAGGACCCTCACCCTGAAATGGCTGCGTCCAGCCTGCAAACAGCTATCAGTCACTCACCCAGGATAGCCAGGCACCCCAGCAGGACCCCAACCCTGATCCAGGACACACTTTAAGGCAAACCAGCCAGCCCCGACCCATGCATCAGGCCTCCATCCTATATAATAAAAGGGTAATATGCAAATTGACCCTAACAGCAGAACCACTGGGAATGACTAGTCACTATAACACACACTGATCACCAGGGGGCAGACGCTCAATGTAGGAGCTGCTCCCTGGTGGTCAGTGCACTCCCACAGGGGGAGCTCTGCTCAGCCACAAGCCAGGCTGGTGGCTGCCAGTACAGCAGTGGTGGTGGGAGCTTCTCTTGTCTCCTCAGCAGTGCTAGGATGTCTGACTGCAGCTTAGGCCTGCTCCCCACTGGCAAGTGGACATCCCCCAAGGGCTCCTGGGCTGCCAGAGGGATGTCTGACTGCCAGCTTAGGCCCAATTGCCCAGGGATCGGGTCTAAGCCAGCAGGTGGACATCCTCTGAGGGGTCCCAGACTGCGAGAAGGCACAGGCCGGGCTGAGGGACTCCCTCCCCCCTCCAAGTGCACCAAGTTTTGTGCACCAGGCCTCTAGTTTCAACATATTAGACTACATAGAATGTAAACTATGGTAGCATCGCATTTATCTATACTTTATTCTTCCAGCAATCTAATGTGGCTTCTCTGAAAGGCCAGAACCTGGAAGGAAAGAAAAAGAAGGCTTTTGAGAGGTCAAATTAGCTACCACAGGAGGGAGGCCATGATAGCTATAGTCTACATTTTACTTGAAAAAAAAAAAAAAAGCTGAAAAATGGCTGATCTGAAATACAGTGAGTGGAGAGTATTGAGAGGAAGCAGGAGAAGACCTGGAATGGGTCATCCAACACCTGCAGCTGCAATACACAGCTGGGAAGTTGCAGGGAAGGTGAACCAGTGCAGCTTCAACCCCCTAAGAGTATAGGATCTCTGCCCCACGCAGGGATCCCCATATCAGAGCAATGGAGAAGAGAAGGGGAACCCACATAATATCGGATAGTAGAAATCAATGCTGATTTGGTCCACTGGTGGGGACTCAGGCTGCACTATCCCAGGCAAAATGTGAATGCTTAGTTATACCACCAGACTGCGAAGCTCGTCCAGAGCCCAGATCAGTGTCTGTGAGAGGGGCTACTCAACAGAACTCAGGACCAGTGGAGAGATCTGGGCAGAATACCCAGCAGTGGATCTGAGGGACTGATTATTCTTTGAAACAACTCTCAGAAGAAAGCAGGATCAAGGACCAGTCAGAGTGCCCTAGGAAAGAAGGATGATCCTCTCTACCTCCAGTGAAGAGGAGGCACTGTTTCTTCCACCTGTGGTATGGCTCTGGGCTGGAAATCTGCACCTGAGCTTCTAGACCTGATGGCACAGGGAATCAGACATCTGGCCTGGTGGGAACAGGTGCAAAAGCCCTACCTAGCAAGAGCTGGCTATGCCGAAAGATGATAGAGCCAAGCAGGGCTGGGATTATTTTTATTTATTTATTAAAATTCTCTCCTACTTGGGGTGGTGATAAGGGGGCTCCGGTGACCCAAGCAGAGCTGAGGTATTGGAAGGAGAGAAAATGCCTCCCACCCCTCCTACAAGCTATGGGCACCACCCCCCACACGAGTGTCTTCAAACCATCCTGACTGGAACTGGATACCCCTGTATAGCCCATTTCCACCAGTGAAGGGAAAGCAACTCAAAATAAATATATTTAAGGGTTGAATCTCAAAGCAGACCCAGCCTCTGAACTAGAGAAACCCTGCCTAGTAGACTACTTAGGGATCCACCTTGCAGAGATTCATTGGCTTTCATGAAAGAATTGCCCAGGAAGCCTAGGACCCATGAACCATGGGCCAAATCCAACAACATAGGGACAAAATCCAGTAAACTCCACAAATAGCAGATCGAAAGTTTTGTGTTTTTTTCTCTTTGTGTGTTTTGGCTTTCCTTTCACTTCTCTTTTTTTCAAATATGCTCCTATTGCTATCTTACATTTTAGTCAATATTTTTCTTATTTTCTTCACTTTATAAAATGTTTACTTTAATTTAATTTATCTTTTCTAATTTTCCACCATTTTTATTTTTCTATTCTAAATTTTATTATGTTTAATGTTATTGCTTTTTAAAATATTATTATTATTTAGGTCATTTATGTCTGTTTTATTTTTTGTACTTACCCAATTTCTGGTCTCTTCCTTCTTTGCTTTTATATTCTGATTTTTGTTTTTGTTTTTGTTTTTTGTTTTGTGGGGGATTTTGTTTGTTTGTTTTTTGTCCTCTGATTATTTTGGTTTCATGTCATCAAGTATGCTTTCTGTGTGTGTTTGTCTGTGTGTGTGTGTTTTATTTTGTGTTTGTGAGAACCTGCATAAGAGTTGGTATGACAGCCACTCACAAGTGGAACAGCAGTATTCAATACCCAAATTCATCAGGAGAGCCCACTTACCCACATAAGGATCATTCCTATAACACCCAGATCAGAAAATCAAGGAGACTACAACACTGGGCCCAACAAGAAGGCCACCCAACCAAGACTGAAATGCATAGCAGTCTTATCTGACACACATAAACAAACACAAAGAAACAGCAAGAATGGGGAAACAAAGAAACAGGCCCCAAATGAAAGAACAGGAGGGATATCCTGAAAAAGAGCTAAACAAAATGAAGCAAGCAATTTATCAAATATAGAGTTCAAATTAATGTTTATAAGAATGCACAGCCAACCTAGTGATAACTGCAAGTAACTTAATGAGAACTTCAAGGAACTTAGTGGGAACTACTGCAGCATAAAAATAGATATGAAAACCATGAATAAGAAACAATTGGCAATGAAGAATGACATAGCCAAGCTAAAGAATACCCTGGAAGGAATCAATAGTAGATTAGAAGAAGCTGAAGACAGAAATAGCAAATTAGGCAGAAATAGCAAGGCAGAAAAAAATAATTCAATTAGAGCAGGAAAAACAAATAAACAAAAAACACACAAAAAGCACCAGGAAAGGTTAAGGGAATTGTGGGACAACATGAAATGAAGCAACTTCTGCATCATACGGGTACCAGACGGAGAAGAAAGTGGGCAAGGGATAGAGAACCTGTGCAAAGAAATATTGACAGGAAATTTTCATAACCTGGTGAAGCAAAAGTCTCCCTAGTTTACAAAGCACAGAGAGTCCTGATTAAAATGAACACAAAGAAGAGCCTTAGTCAGACACAGCACAATTAAAATGGCAAACATTAAAGACAGGAAAGAGTCTCAAGGGCAGCAAATGAAAGATAGTCAGTTGCCTACAATGGAGCTCCTATAAGACTGTCAGCCAATTTCTCAACAGAAACACTACAGGTCTGAAGAGAATGGCATTAAGTATTCAAAGTAATGAAAAGCAAGGATCTGAAACTGAGACTACTCTATCTAGCAAAGCTATAATTCAAAATTGAAGGTGAAATAAAGAGCTTCCTAGAGAAAGAAAAAAGATAAACTAATTTATTATGACCAAACCAGCACTACAAGAAATATTAAAAGGACTGATGTAAGAAAAAGAAAAAAATAGAGAGAAAAAGAGGAACATAGGCATAAAAAATAAAAGTGTTGGGGGTGTGTGTAAGAGATCAATCAAAGGACTTGTATGCATGCATAACCAATGGACATGGACACTGGGGTGGTAAGGGCTTGTCTTGGGGTATGGGAGTGGCTGAGGAGGGGTTGATGGGGGGGGAAGGAGACGTATATAATATTTTAAACAATAAAAAACGAATGAAAGTGGCAATATATAAGTACCTATCAATAATAACCTCAAATGTAAAAGGATTAAATGTTCCCATCAGAAGACATAGGACAGCTGAATGATTAATAAAGTATTACCAATATATATGATGTCTACTAGAGACACACCTCAGAACAAAGCACTCACAAAGGATGAAAGTAAATGGATGGAAATTTTTTTCTATGAAATTGAAATGAAAAAAAAAAAAAGCTGGAATACCAATACTCATATCTGACAAAATAGACTTCAAAATGAAAGCCATAATAAGAGAAAACAAAGGTCACTACATAATACTACAGGGATAGATTCAATAGGAGGCTCTAACCATGGTAAACATATATGCACCCAATATAGGTGCACCTAAATATATTAAAAATAAAACAAAACAAAACTTCTAGATAACTTTAGGGAGATATAAACAGCAATACAAACATAGTATAGCATGTTAACACCCCACTGATATCACAGGATAGATCTTCCAACAAAAAAAATCAAAAATAGAGTAGAGAACCAAAATGGCGGCAGAGGTAAACACCTGTACTTGCTGCCTCCCACAACCACATCAAAACTACAACTACAATAGATAACAACTATCATCCAGAACCATGGGAAAGCTGCCTGAGTGGAAATACCACAACTAGAAAGGTAAAGAAGAAAGTGCATTAAGACTGGTAGGAGTTGCAGAGGCCCAGAACTGGCTAGCACCCAGGTGTGCTGCTTTTTTCATTGAGAGGGAGATACAACCTCTGGCTTGCTCTGAGCTCCAGTGCTAGATGAGACTCTGGGGAACCCATACACATACAGGGAGAAACTGGACTATTTGGCATCAGGGCAGAAACATGGGGGCGGCTTACTTCCAGATGGAGGTGCTCACAATGGTCATTGTTCCTGTGCTTGGACCTTCCTGGTGCAGGACCGACTGGCAGTCATTGCTCTTTGCTCCACCATGTAGATTCCCTGAGACCCTGCCCCACCCAATTTACAACTCTACCCAAGCTGTGAACAGCAGCTTTTGCATATGAATGGCTTGTCCTTTCTCAGCCTAAAAACTGCCAAGTGGGCAGCAGCTGGGTCAGAGAGCCCCAAAGCTATCAACAGAAGGCCCAAATATGGAGGCAGCAGCAGCCTGCAGTGCTTCACAGCTGGGTCTCATCTGGCCACTTCCAAACCTGATACAAAGAGGAAGAATATGCAGATATCTCTGTAGCTCCTGCAGGGTGGTCCCACAGAGTGGCTGACCTTGCAACTCCTTGGAGATCCAAGAGCCAGTGTACCCAGTGGTGAGTGTGAGACCATACCAGATTACAGCTCTTCACATCCATAAATAACACACCCAATGGGCAGACTCACTGAGCACCAAAAACCCACTGAAGCAAGTCCTGCCCCATAAGGGTGTCTCTTACACAACAGCTCTTCCATTGTAGACACAGCTCATCCTCACAGCCAATTGGCCTGGAGGTCAATTCCTCTCAGTGATACCTACAACAATCAAGGCTTAACTACAGCAAGTCTGTGCACACAACCCACAAAGGGGTGTACCAAGAGTGTCCACCTCAGGTGATTAGGAAATCTGAGCCACTGGGCCCTATAGGACACCTACCACATAAGACCACTCTCTCAACTCAAGGAGACTTAGAAGCTACATACATAAAAACAAACACGAACAAGCAGCCAAAATTCAGAGACAAAGAAACATGACACAAATGAAATAAATGGAAGAAAGCAAACTACTGGATATAGAGTTCAAAACCACAGTTATAAGGTTACTCAAGAATCTTCTAGAAAACTCTAAGCAACTTAGTGAGACCTTCAAGACTCTTAGTTAGAATGCCCCCCCCAATTCAAAAAGGACCAGTCAGAAATTAAGCATACACTAACTGAAATAAAGAATAATATACAGAGATTCTACAGCAGACTAGATGATCCCAAGAATAAAGTCCAAGATTTGAAATGCAAGGAAGCATAAAACACCAAACCACTAGAGCAAAAAGAATAAAAAAATATGATGATAGTGTATGGAGCCTCTGGGACAATTTCAAGAGTACCAACATCTGAATTATGGGGTTGCCAAAAGAAGAGAGAAAGCAAGATATTAAAAACCTATTTGAAAAAATAATGACATAAAACTTCCCCTACCCGGTGAAAGAAATAGACTTACAAGTCCAGGAAGTGCAGAGAACCTCAAACAAAAGGAATCTAATGAGGACCACACCAAGACACATCATAATTAAAATGCCAAGGACAAAATTCAGAGAGAATCTTAAAAGCAGCAAGAGAAAAGCAGTTAGTTACCTACAAGGGAGTACCCATATGACTGTCAGCTGATTTCTCAACAGAAACTATGCAAGTCAGAAGGGAGTGGCAAGAAATATTCAAAGTGATGAATAGCAAGAACCTACAACCAAGATTACTCTACCCAGCAAAGCTATTATTTAGAATTGAAGGTCAGATAAAGAGCTTCACAGACATGAAATAGCTAAAGTAGTCAATCACCCCAAACCACTATTATATAAAATGCTGAAGGGTATTATTTAATAATAATAATAATAATAATAAGAAGAAGAAGAAGAAGAAGAAGAAGAAGAAGAAGAAGAAGAAGGTAAAGATAAAAAATTATGAACAACAAAGTGGCAAGAAAATGCATATCTATCAACAAGTGAATCTAAAAATCAAATGAATAAAAACTCTGATGAACAGAATAAACTGGTGAATGTAATAGAATCAGGGACAATTCTCCTGGGGGAAGAGGGTGTGGGAGTGCAGGAAGAGATTGGACGAAGATTTTACACCTATGGATAAGGACAGAGGGGGAGAGGGCCTGGGACGGGGTGGGGACCAGGTGGAGGGGACCAATTGGGGGATAAAAGAGGAACATCTGTAATAATATGAACAATAAGGATTAAAAAACAATAAAGTCAACTGTGCCATATTAAACAAAAATGAACAGATCAGTTTCCATTTGGAATGATGAAAAAGTTCTGGAATTAGAACTTTTGGTGGTGGTGATTTTTGACCATTTGCCATTTATTTTATTTTATTATCTTTTTATTTTGTTTTAATAAAAAATCTTTTTCAAAAAAAAATTTTGATGGGAAAATTTTCCTTTTTGGCATTATCTGTTGAATCAATGGAATCATCACTCAAATAGGTGTGAACATCTCCATTGAGTATATTCAAAATTTCTTCATTTAATTTATGAACATGCTCATTTTTAGGACAAAGAATTGCATGTTTAGATATATTTTTATTACTGTCTATAGTTATACCATTTCCAAAGGTAGCTTCAATAATAGATCCGTTACAAATGATTTCTCAGGGGATTTCAATAATATACATTCCAAAAGTGTTATAAAGTCAAAATTTATTTTTAAATTCCCAGTGTGCATAATATGTACTGGCCGGTCAGTCAATCCGAAGGTTGGATGGACGTACAGTTAGTCACTTAGCCTTTTATATATCTACTAGGGGCCCAGTGCACAAAAACTTGCGCACTTGGGGGGGTCCCTCAGCCTGGCCTGTGCCCTCTTACAGTCTAGGACCCCTTGGGGGATGTCCACCTGCTGGTGTGCCTGGCCAGCCTGGGTGAGGGGCTGAAAGTCATTTTCAGGCTGCCCACAGCTCCCATTGACCCAACGTCCCAGCAAGGCTGGCTGGAATCAGGTATCTGGGCTTTATTTATCTTCTATAATTGAAACTTTGTTGCCTTGAGCAGAGGCCCAGCTGTCCTAGGCAGGCAGTTTACTACATCGCTGGTGCAATGGAAGCCTCCTGTTTGCTCTAGCTCCTTGGTTGCCTGCCACCACCTTGGCTGGGTTAATTTGCATACACCCATTCTGATTGGCTGGTGGGTGTGGCTGGGATGGTGGGCGTGGCTTGGGTGTAACATAGTGAGTGTTAATTTGCATATTACTCTTTTATTAGATTAGATATATATAAAAACCTAAGCAACTGTTACAACCAAATAATCAGAATGACTGGAATGACCAGTTGACCTGTTGTTATGATGTGCACTAACCACCAGGGGGTAGATGCTCAATGCAGGAACTGCTCCCTGGTGGTCATTACACCCCCACAGCCAACCTTCCATTGCCAGCCAACGGTCTGCCATTCCTCCCCCCAACTGACTGGCACCCATCAGCCCCTGGTGCTAAACCATTCCTAGATGACCTGCTTCTGAGTCAGGGTTTCGTACACAGCAGAGCAGCTCCCTCACTGCAATCTATTGAAACTCAGCCTTCCACACAAGGGTTTATCTCACTCCTCTTCTCTCCCTTACCCTGGGGCTGCCCACCCACCATCGTGGTGGTGCGGTGGCAAGGGAAGGAGGACTGGGGGAGGCAGGGAACTGCGTGGTGATGAAGCAGCATTTGCATCCAGTGTCCATTCCTTCAGTGCCCAGCCTGGTGACCATCACTTCCCCTCCTGATCCTGCTGGGGCCTTTGGGCTCCAGGATGAGATGGGGAACTGGGGGTGGGAGATGGCAGATGTGGCTCCTTTCCCAGGGGGTGCTAAAGGTCGTCTCCTTCCTCGGAGCCAACAGGCAGACATCCCACAGTCCCTCCCCCCAGGCTGGTCACTTTTTCGCATTCCCCCCATGCACAAATTTATGCACTGAGCCTCTAGTCTAATCTAATAAAAGCGTAATATTAAAATTAACCATTTCTTCAGGATGGGGTAAGCCACGCCCCCCAGCCAATCAAAACGAAGGTATGCAAATTAGCCCAGCCAAGATGGCAGAGGCCTCCCACCAAGGTCCAGCAGGGCAGACAGAAGATCACTGCCTCGGGATCCAGGCAGCAGCCCCAGGGTGGGAGGAGCGAGCCGGCTGGAGGCTGGAAAGCGATGGATCTCAAGACAGGCACTTGAGGAACTAGCACAGGGACAGGAAGCAGCTCTGATTGGTTTGAGTAGGAATGGAAATCGAGTGTGAGCAGGAACTAGCACAGGGACAGGAAGCTGTGGCAACCGGTTTGAGCAGGAACGAGTACAGGGACAGGAAGCAGCACGATGGGTTTTAGCAGGAATGGCGATCAGGTTTGAGCAGGAACGAGCACAGGGACAGGAAGCAGTGGCAATTGGTTTGAGCAGGAAGGGTGATCAAGTTTGAGCAGGAATGAGCATAGGGACAGGAAGCAGCAGTCGGTTTGAGCAGGAACAGCGATGGGGTTTGAGCAGAAATGAACACAGGGACAGGAAGCAGTGGCGATTGGTTTGAGCAGGAACAGCGATCGGGTTTCAGCAAGAATGAGCACTGGGACAGGAAGCAGCTGTGATCTTTTTGAGCAAGAAGGAGCACAAGGACAGGAAGCAGCAGCGATGGGGTTTGAGCAGGAATGAGTACAGGACAAGCAGCATCAGTGATGGAGTTTGAGCAGGCACCCTCACAGGGACAGGAATCTGTGGTGATGGGGTTTGAGCAGGATCCAAATGCCAGGCACAAGCAACAGGGCCTTGCTCCTGGCCGCCACCCTGATCTGTGTTGCCAGCAGGCACGCAGGGGCAAGGCCAGGAGTAGGGCCAAGTAGCAGGGCCTTGCTCCAGCAACCAGGATTGTATTGCCAGCAGGCATGTACAGCCGCCAGGCAGCAAGCATCAGGCCTGCTCCTTAGTCGCCACTGTGATCTAGTGATCTGGGAGTAGGCAAGTGTGGGGGGCAGGCAGCACCCAGCCCCGGCCACAGCTCAAGGGAGAGAACAACACACAGGTGAGGCCAGGAGCCTGAGCAATCAATACAGAGGAGTGCCTTCTCCAAGTCTCCACAGTGTGGCTGGCACTATGCCCCCAGGAGACAGACACAGATACAAACATACACACATACATGGGGCACCTGCTCCGAGCCTCCTATGCAGCTAGGGGCAGGTCCCAGGCAAGGACACACACACTCATACATACACACACACACACACATGGAGTGCCTGCTCTGAGGACAGTGCAGCTGGGGATAGGCCCCCACTGTACACACACAAATACATGCACATGTGTGGGCACACACACACACACACACATACACGGCACCTGCTCTGAGTCTCTGCTGCCAGACTGTGGCCATCAGTAGGACATCCACTGAGGGGTCCTGGACTGTGAGAGGGGGCAGTCCAGGCTAAGGGACCCCCCTCCCAAGTGCACAAATTTTTGTGCACCAGGCCCCTAGTATAGATATAATCTCAGTTGGAACGACAAAGAACACAGCTATATATATAAAGAGATAATATGCTAATTAGCCCAAACACCATAACAGTCATGACCAGTCAGGAGGAGGCTGTGCATGCAGGTGAGGCCCAGAGTGGACAATGACAGGGGAATCTGGGTGAACACTGACAGGGGAGGCCTAGGGCTGACACTGACAGGGGGGGCCTGGGGTGGACACTAATGGGGGGGCTGGGGTAGACACAGACAGGGGTTCCTGAGAAGCCCAAGTAACTGCACTGGCTCAGGCCGCCCTGGAGCAGACACAGACATGGGGGCCTGGGGCTGCTCTAGCCGCATGCCAGCAGTCCTACCTCTACATGTGAGCTGCAGAGGAAACAAAATGTCTGACTGCTCATTGGCTAATCTCTCGGTATGCCACTCACAGTATTCTTGGTAACTTGGGTAATAAGAATCCAAAAAGGTGATCTAGGGTTTTTCCCCTTCACTCCTGGAGGAACAGATAAAGGTCCACTGCTGGAGGGCTAAGAAATGTCATATCCTACCCTAGCCAGTTTATCTCAGTGGATAGAGCCTCAGCCTGCAGATCACAGGGTCTGGGTTTGATTCTGATTGAGGGGATGTACCTAAGTTGCAGGCTCCTCCCTGGCTGGGGCCCAGGTCAGGGCTCATGCAGGAGGCAACCAATCAAAGTGTCCCTTTCTCATTGATGTTCCCTCTGTCTTTCCCTCTCTCTTCCATGTTCTCTAAAAATCAATGGAAAAATATCCTCAGGTGAGGATAAAAGAAAGAAATAAATGTCATATCCCATGAAAGACACATCTTGAAAATCCCTAAAACAGTTGTCATTTTTTCATGGTGAAGGGACTGGAGTCTGTGTTGATGAAAAAACCTTGGTGGCTGTGGTGGCCATCAGTGGCAGCAGCAATAGGGTGATGTGGGTGGTGCCTTTCCCTGATTAGCCAGTCACCTCCCACAGAGGAAGGTCAGACTGCAGCTTATGCCCGCTCTCCTAAGCAGTCAGTAGGACATCCCCTGAGGGCTCCCAGACTGTGAGAGGGGGTATACTAGGCTGAAGTGGCTGAAGGACCCCCCTCCAGTGCTCAAATTTCATGCCCTGGGCCTCTAGTGTCTAGTCTATTTAATGAACACAAAATAAATCAGAAGTGGATCAAAATGTGCTAGCATAAAATTATTAAATAACAAAAAGAAAGTAGTAATGATAAAAATAAGGGACATAAAAAGCTATAAGACATAGAGTGACAAAATGTAAAATGTTAGTAGTAAATCCTAATTTATCAGTAATTACTTTAAATGTAAATGGATTACACTTCCAATTAAAAGGCATAGGTTGGCAGAAGAGATGAAAAGACATAAGTATTCTATATGCTGTATAGAGGGAATTTTTCAAGTTGAATTTAGAGGACATTAAATAGTACCATAAAGACGCTTGTTAAGGTTAATATATAGAAGAAATACTCCAATACTGAAATGGTGATGCATAATTTTCTTTTTATCTTAGGACAGAAATTAAAAGACAAAAGTTTTAAGAATTACTGTAACTACAATAACTATATACATGGTATAAAATACATAAATTGTAACATCAGTAACATAAAGTTTATAAGAGGGAGATCTGCACCTGCCTCTATAAGTTTTTAAAATATTCTACATATGAATGAAATAATATGATATTTATCTTTTTCTATCTGACTTATTTTACCTAGAATAATACCCTCAAGTCCATCCAAGTTGTCACAAAAGACAAAATTTCACCTTTTTATGGCTGAGCAGTATCCTATTGTTTGTGTGTATGGATATAAATCTATTTATCTATTCTATCTATCAACCATCATATCTGTCAATAGATATATCACATCATCTTTATCCATTCTTCCTTCAATGAACAAACATAGGTGTGTTTTTTTTCCATATCTTGGCTATTGTAAATAATGTTATAATAAATCTTTTTGAATAAGTTTTCCCATATTCTTCAGATAAGTGCTCAGAAAAGTAATAGCTGGATCATATGATAGTCTTATTGTTAAATTTTTATAATAGACATATTAATAGGTGTGAACTCATATCACATTATGGTTTTGATTTGCATTTTGGCCATTTATGGTTTTTTCCCCCCAAATAGTATGTATTCAGGCCCTTTGCCTTTTTTTACATTATTTACACTTATTAATTTTGAATAATGTTAGGAAAATTTTAAATTTATTAACCATTTTTATTTTCCCCCTTTGAATATTTATATTCTTTGACCATTTAAAAAATTTGGATTGTTTGTTAATTTTTAAATTATTATTAAGAAAACTTACATATGAGGCTTATCCTGGTTGGTGACAAGATGACATGGATATCCTACACACTTTCCACCCCCCAGACTGTGTTTTATAGCCAAAAGCATTGAAATTATATGCTGAGAAAAGAATTCATGTTTAACCTGAGGCAGGTTGTGGAGTGGGTGTGCCAGGTGCTGAGAGGGTCTGGCACCAAAGCTGGTTAAAAAACAGATAACATCAAGGACATCTTGCTCCAAAGGTACAGAGTTCTTGTGTACATTCCCAGACTAGGGATGGGGAGGGCAGGAGTTATGATGGTGGATTACCTTCAAGACAGTGTTAGAGTGGTATTATAGTTCGAGTTTATGTATCTATATTCACACATTATCACCCAAGTTCATAGTTTACATTAGGGGTTACTATTGGCATTATACATTCTATGAATTTAGACAATTGTTTAATGACATGCACCCACTATTATAGTATTATACATAGTGGCTTTATTTACCTAAAATTACCAGTGCTTTGTCTATTTATGCCCCCTTTAACCTCTTGCAACCACTGATATTTTTTACTCTCTCCATAGTTTTGCCTTTTCGCAAATGTCATATAGTTGGACTCACACAATACGTAGCCTTTTCTTTTCTTAATTATAGTTGACATTCAATATTATATTAGTTTCTGGTGTACAGCATAGTGCTTAAACATTTATATAACTCATGAACTGTCCCCTCCAATTAGTCTAGTACATCCTCGTACTATACATAGTCATTAAAATATTATTGACTATATTCCCTATGCTGTACTTTACATCCCATGACTATTTTGTAACTACCAATTTGTACTTATTTTTAAATATATTTTTTAAATTTTTATTGATTTCAGAGAGGAAGGGAGATGGAGAGAGATATATAAACATCAATGATAAGAGAGAGAATCATTGATTGGCTGCCTTCTGCACGCTCCCCACTGGGGATCAAGCCTACAACCCGTGCATGTGCCTTTGACCAGAATCAAAGCCAGGACCCTTTAGTCCAATTTGTACTTCTTAATACCATCACCTTTTTCACACAACCCCACTCCCATCTGGTAGCCACCAGTCTGTTCTATGTATCTGTGAGTTTGTTTCTGTTTGCAATATCCAAGATATGGGAGCAATCTCAGTGCCCATCAACAGACAACTGGATAAAACAGTTTTGGTACATATATACAATGGAATATCACTGGAACATAAATAAGAATGAACTGTTACCATTTTTAACAACATAGATGGACTAAGAGGATATTTTGTTAAGGGATATAAGTTGGACAGAGAAAGACAAGTACCATATAATTTTAGATATATGTGAAATCTAAAAATAACAAAATAAACAAAACAAATAGAATCATAGATACAGAGGACAAACTGAAGGTTCTTTGCCATTTTAAAAATAGTTTGGCCCTGAGTGGCTTGGCTCAGTGGATAGAGCATCGGCCTGCGGACTGAAGGGTCCCAGGTTCGATCCTGGCTCAAGGGCACATGCCTGGGTTGTAAGCTCGATCCCCAGTGGGGGGGCATGCAGAAGGTAGCCGATCAAAGATTCTCTCTCATCAGTGATGTTTCTATCTCTCTCTTCCTTTCCTTTCCTCTCTGAAATCAATAACGAAATATATTTAAAAAATAGTTTGCTTTTCTGTTTAGTTGTATGACATTACACACACATACACACACACATTGAGTGGCCAGATTTTTAGGACCACCTGACGTTTGTAGGAAAATTAGCTATAATTTTGCGCTGAAGTTGCTAGAGGGCCAGACCATTATAAGTAGGGAAGCAGATTGTTTACCATAATAGCAGAAGTGATTTTTTTCTGAAGATATGGGTAAACAATGCAATTTAACAACCTTTGAACGTGGGATGATTGTTGGTGCTCAGGGCTATGGAGCAAGTATCAGCAAAACAGTCGAAGGCCTGTTCCAATACCTTTGCTGCCTGCAGTTACCAAGATAAAACGCCTCCAATTCACACAGAAACACAAGGATTGGACAGTCAAACATTGGAAAAAAAGTCATGTGGTCCGATGAATCATGTTTCCAGTTGCATCATGCAGATGACAGAGTGAGAATTTGGCGGAAGCAGCATGAAAGCATGCACCCCACATGTATGAGTACAACCCTTCAAGCTGGTGTGGGCAGTGTTATGATTTAGGGCATATTTTCCTGGCATGATTTGGGCCCTTAATTCATGTGGAACAATTTCTGAATAGCACAACATACCTAAGTATCATTGTTAATCAAGTTCATCCCATCATGCTGATGGCATATTCCAATGGAGATGGCTTCTTCCAAAAAGACAATGTGCCATGCCAGATGCTCATATTGTGCAGGACTGGTTTCAAGAACAAGAGGGAGACTTTACTTTGCTTAGGTGGCCCCCACAATCACCAGATCTCAATCCAATTGAGCATTTGTGGGATGAAGTTAAAAGAGCCATCAGGCAGCTGGTTCCACAACCATCAAATCTCATAGAACTGGACAGTGCTATTCATCAGACATGGTGTCAGATTCCTCACATCACCTTCAACATCTCATGGAGTCAATGACAAGAGAATCACCAGAGTATTGAAGGCAAAAGGTGGCCCAAAGAAGTACTGATGGGGAGGTCATAATAATCTGGCCACTCACATACAAATATATCCCATGTTCAAAGGCTGTTAAATAGCATTTTTAACCCATATCTTTAGGAAAAAATCACTTCTACTATCATGGTAAACAACCTGCTTCCCTATTTATAATGGTCTGGCCCTCTAGCAACTTCAGCACGAAATTATAGCTAATTTGCCTACAAATGTCAGGTGGTCATAATAATTTGGCCACTCAGTGTATGTATATTGTATGGTGTGGTTTGCAAATATTTTCTCTCAACCCATAGGTAATCTTATTTTGTGATTGTTTACTTTGCAGAATTTTTAAATTTGATGCAGTTCCACTTTTTTTTATTTCTGCTTTTGTTGCTTCAGTTTTTGGTATCATAGAAAAAAGATATGAATCTCCCCAACCAGCTTACTAAGAGATTCTCAGTGTCTCAAACCTTTGTGCTTTTCTAAGATGCTGTTTTGTTTTTAGTGGCTTTCATGGGACTAGCATATGTCCAGTTTTCTCAGTGCTCCAAAGATTAGTGAAATGCCCACATTCTTGTTCAGGCCCCTGTAGGACTACTTATTGCCTGTCCATCAACTCTTCAATGAAGGCTAATGGAAACTCTGACCTTTGAGTAACACCTGGAAAAGCCATGGCATTAGATATGTAGTCTAGCCCTTTTAGGGAGGAACTAGAAGCTGGGGGTGATCTAGAGGCAATATCCACTGTAAGTTATTGTGCATCCATTTAAAACAGTCTCTTTGTTCTCTGCAGGCCCAGAGAACTCATGAACACTGACCCTTATAAGTTCCCAGAGCTAGTTGATTTAGGAGGCAGTTCCTTAAAACATGGGGTGCATAATATGTGAAAAACTCCTTTCAGGGAGAAGTTGTAGACTTCGTATTGTTGCCAGAGTGAGCCCAAGTGGAGAAGATGCAAGAATTGCCCCCTACCCACTCATGCTCACAGAGAACTATTAATTACCTTCTCTGTCAGTGTCCAGACTGATTAGAAACCTCACTTTTAGGCAGCAGTTGAGAAAGTAGGTATTCAAATTCCTTTCATGGATAAACTGAGAGCTGAACATTTTTGCCTGATTTCTGTGTGCTGAGCTTAATGGGATAGCCACAGAAAATGTTCATGCATCAATTTCAATCTATATCTTTGTTTTCAGTGGTCACAGGGGACTCATAATTCATTGGTGCTCATAGCCCCATTGGCTGTCATAGCTAAATGATTTGGGAGTCAGAACCTAGGTGCCAGCCATGAAAGTTGGGGTGCTATATCTGTAGACATTTTATTCCATAGAGAAGATAGAAAGTTGGGTTTGTCACTGGAATGAGGCAGAAGAAGAGGCATGGAATATTCCCAAAAGCACTTTCAGGCTCCCAGAGAAGCACTCTCAGCTTCCATATGTAGGTTTATTAGAAGCCTGACATGCAGGTAGCAGGTAGGGAAGTAAGCAGTCAAACTCCTTCCAGAAAGAATCTGGGAGCTAAGCAGTTTTATTTTCTCCTTCTGTGCTGAGCCTGGGGTGGAGGGGCGATTATAGCTTGTGTTCTTGCATCTGTTTAAAACCACTACTTTATTTTCTGTGGTCCTAGGATACACATGAATGCTGAAACCTGCTGATTTTCAGAGCTAAGTGATTTGGGACCCAGTCCCTTGGATTGAAGCTGTAAAATTTGGGGTGTTTACATGATCTCACTCATTTGTGGAATATAGTGAACAACATAAACAAATGAACAAAAATAGATCCAGAGACAGAGAACCATGGAATTGACTGTCAAACCTCAGAGGAAAGGCAGGGGAGGGGGAGGAAGAAACCAACCAGAGGATGTGTGTGCATGCATATAAGCATTACCAATGGACACAGTCACTAGGGGGTGAAGGCATGTTCTGGGGGTGGGAATGGCCAGAGAGAGGTCAATGGGGGGAAATATTGTAATAGCTATGTATAGTCCAGAGGGGGGTACTTGAAATATTAGGTGGACCACTCTGTAAAGTATATGATAGTCTAACCGTGTTGTGCACTTGAAACTAATACAGAATAATATTGAATGTGAACTATAATGAAAAAAAAGATGGAAAACTGTATGTTACCAGTATATGTTTTTCATCATCATAATAATACAAAATAAAAAAGTTGGGGTGTTTAATGTGGGATCTGATCCCTTTACTTTTCAGGGAGAAACTGAGAGTTGGAGTTTACTTCCCAATTGTAAAACACTGTGTTGTGGGTGGGGTTTATGGTGCAATTGTGTGTCCATATGAAAATGGATCAGAATAATACTACTATGAGCATTCTGCAGTAGTATATGTCAGTCCTTACTTTCAATACTTTTGTATGGATAAATTGTAATGGAAATATTGGTTTATACAGTAGTGCTATTTTTTTACCTTTTCAAGAAACTGTCATACTGCTTTCCAAGTGGTTGTACCTTTTTATATTCAAACCAGAAATGCATCAGGGGTGGAGTTTTTCTACATTTGATTAGTAATGTTGAGCATCTTTTCATTTTTTTTTTTGTGGCCATTTGTATATCTTTTTTGAATAAATTTCTACTCAAGCACCTTTCCCATTTATAAATTGGGATATTTGCTATAAAGTTGCAGGGTTCCTTATGTATTCTAGATAATAATCCTTTATCAGATATATGACTTGAAAACATCTTCTTCCATTTTATAGGTAATTTTTCACTCTCTTTATAGTGATCTTTAATTCACAGAAGTTTTTAAATTTGACAAACCAATTTATTATTTTCTCTTTTTTGCATACACTTTTTGTGTCAAATCTAAGAAATCTTTGCCAAATCCAGTGTCATGAAGATTTTAGCCTAAGTTTTCTTCTAAAAATTTTAAAATTTCAAAAATTAAAAATTGTATAAATTTATTATTAAAAATCATAGAATATATTTTAAAAATAAGAAACAAGAATTACAAGTAATTGTTCACAAATGCATAATCGCTCAAAATGTTATTATATATCTTTCTATAGAATGTTTAAAAGTACATACACATATGAAAGCTTATGCCATGCATGCAGAATTAACTTGATTTTTATCATTTACCTGCACATTAACATTTTCTATGTCAATGTGTAAACAGCCATGCTATTATTTTAATGTCCCCATATTATTCCATTGAATGGATATGCCATATTTCATTGAATGGGTATGTCTCTTTCCCCACATTTTAAAAATAGCTTTATTGAGATATAGTCTTTTAAATGTACAAAAACTTAGTCTTTTAAATGTACAATTTTGTGCTTTTGATTATATTTACAGAATTATTCATCCATAGCCACAATCAGCTACAAAATATGTCCTCCACTCCAAAAAGAGACCAACATACTCATTAGCAATCGCTTTCCATTTCCACACCCTGTGCCAGGCAACCACTAAACTATTTTCTGTGTCTATACATTGTTCCATTCTGGACAATTTATATAAATGGGATCATAAATATTTGTTCTTTTGTAACTAGGTTCTTTCACTTTACCTTAATATTTCTAATATACATACAGGTTATATTATGGCTGAATAATATTCCATTATTTATTTTTTATCCTTTCACAATTAAAGGATATTTGAGTTGCTTCTACTTTCTATTATAAATAAATATTCTATAAATGTTTGTATCCAAGTATTTTGTGGGAATATATGTTTTTGTATTATCTTGAACATATACTAAGAGTGGAATTGTTGGGTCAAATGATAAGTCTATGTTTAAGCATTTGGGAACTGCCAACCAAGCATTTTTCCAAAGTGGGTGCAACATTGTACGTGTTTATCACAAGTATATCAAGATTTCTGTTTCTCCACAATCTGACCAACACTTGTTATTATCTCTCTTTTTTAATATAGCCATCCTAATGAATCTGCAGTGGTATCTCACTGTGGGTTTAATGTCCATTTTCCTGATGGATAATTATTTGAGATATTTTTTGTGTGTTTATTGGCTATTTATAAGTCTACTTTAGAGTAATGTCTTTTAAGATGCTTTGCCCTATTTAAATATTTATTGTTCAGAGTATTTACAGATGTCCTCCATTTTCCCCCTATTACCTCCTTCACCTGGTTCCTACACCACCCCAGGCCTTCACCAACTTACTGTCTGTGTCAATGGATTTTGGTTAATCTCTCCCCATCCCTCCCCCATCCTCTGAGATTTGTCAGCCTGTGCCATGCTTTCATGTTCTGGACCTATTTTGTTCATTGGTTTATTTTGTTCATTAGATTCCACTTATAAGTGAGATCATGTGATATTTGTCTTTCTCTGACTGGTCGCTCTATGTTGTCTCAAGGTAAGAGATCCTTTTTTACAGCCCCATCCCTTTGTTTTATTTTGTAAAACATTCTTTTCTTTTTCTTTTTAAAAATGTTATCTTTATTGTTGAAAGTATTACAGATGTCTCCTTTGTTGTTGTTTATTACCCATTGACCAGCTTTGCACTTTTTTAAATGTAAAATTTCAATGAGTCCCAAGGGAATACAGGCATAATTTTTCTGTTCTATTTCAGACACTAAACATGAGATACAAAAATAAGCCTTTAATTTAACAAGTAACAAAACTTATAAAGCAATTATACCAATTCTAAAAGCAAAACAAGATGAAACTAGTGGGAGGTACTAATACCATGTACAGGTTATACAGGATCCAATAGCAATTAATTTATTTAAAGTAATTTTGAATTTTCTAGGCTAAATTAAACCTAAAACATTTTATCAAGTTTGTTCCTCTGTTTTCTGTTGCTTAAACTCTACCTAGAGACCACAAGTAGCTACCTGGGTTAAATCTTAGGGATTTAACTGTTGGTTCCACAACCCAAGTCCTATTTAATCACAGGTTCAACAGAATCACAGTAGCCTATGACAAAAATAACCCCAAGTCTGGGGTCAAAAGAACAGATCCTAGTCCTAACCTACCTAAGAACTCTTCCTCTTGACCTTGCTTAAACAGTAATGTTTAAATTGAGGACAATAGCATCCTCTCTCCCTCATACAGTAGTTATGTAGATCAAATGAGATGAGGTAGATGAGTGAATGTACTCTGCATACTGCATAGCTTTTTATAATGTGTGATGTTATTATGCAGTTAATTTTTGGTGTCTACTCATTGTAGCCATAAAATAGCAACAATAAAATCCTTCATAAGACTGCTCTGATGCAAATGTTTGGAAGGCTCTTGGAAAACATTAAAAACAAACAAACAAAAAAATTCCACAAACAGCAACTTGAAAAAACATTCCTTTACAGTTATCACATTGTTTAGGTGTCTAGCATCTCCTCTGTGCCTTCCCCTCTTAACTGGGGTGGTAAAGGTGTAAGAGAAAACTTCCTAAACTCCTATTCACCTGTAAAGGTTTCTTTGGTTGTTGGGTTTTCTGTCATTGTGTTTAAATTTGGGGGCAGGGCAGAGGGGGTCCTCAAATGAGCCCAGTGGACATATTTTACCTACATAGGTGCACAGAGCCTGAAGTGTCAACAGTCCAACAGAATACAAACAACAAGGGAAACGGAGAAGAATTTGTCACTTTATTACTTTCCTTACCAGCCCAGAAGGGTTTTATTCAAATGAAATGCACAATTACGGAATTAAAGGTATTTGCTTCTACAGATTGAGAAATTGGAAAAAGTCAATGCACCAAGAGCTGTAATTCCAAGAAATTAACATGTTTCAACCTTTGGAACTTTAGATTTAGGTAACATACTCCCTTTCATTCCTTTTGCCACAAATTATCTTCAAATTGGGTAACCAAGAAACCTAGATAATTACAACTTGATTCTACTCCACCGCTGAAGCCTCTGGTTTTAACATAAAGTCAACTGCAATGTAACAACAATGGTTACCTAACAATAAAACATTTTATTTAAAATAACCACCCTCAAAAGAATTTCCCCAATACTAATGTTATAAAGTCAAAGTTGATTTCTTATTTAAGTAAATAGAATTTTATTGGGAAAGGGAAATAAAAATGAACTACTATTTTGAGCACCTTCTATGTCAAATGCTCCATAAGAAAAACATTATCTCCACAGTAAAGTATTTGAATTAATACTATCTGAAGGAAAAGGAATCTGAACTCCAAACCATCTGACTCCAAAGACCACTGACATTGCTTTAGATATGAAACTTCAATGCAGATTTGAAAGAGAGAATCCTTAAAGTAATCTAAGTCTTGCGTTGGAGTTGATATGGAAGTTTAGGAAACGATTGGCAATTCCATAGTAAACAAAGTATAGTAACTGATTACCCCTATTATACTGGTGCTAAGCCAAAAATAGAATACAAACACAGAGTCCAAGGGAGCCACAGAGGACAAAACCAAGATGTGCAGGAGCTCTATTCCATTTCTCATATTTTATTCATTTCTGACTCTGCTTTTTGTTTTGTCTGTTAATGGCTTGCTAACCATGCACAGGTGCTAAGAAGAAAATGATGAAAATGGTGAAAAAGAGAAAAAATTTAAAAAAATTAAAGAACCTAATAAAAGAATATGCTTTCTTTAGGAGATTGCCCATAAAGGAATCCAGTGAAACATTATAGTAACCCATCTCCCATTAGAAACAAAACATTGTAATATTAAAGTTACCCAAATATACTTTCAAAATAACATTTTCAGAAAACTTTAAAAATCTCTAACACTTGCAATTGATTCTGGCCGATGTTTTTAACATGAATACTTGGCAAGATATCAACAAATCTCTCAAAAACAATCAACAAGAAGTAAAATATTTCATGTGAAATTCTTACAAGATGAACTAAATGCTGCATAGAAAAGCAAATTCAAATAAACACAACAGAGACTAGAGTATATAATGCTTTTATCTGTAAGCAGCTAAAACAAATAGAAAGCCCTGTCACATTAACATATAAACAGTGAAATTATGAAAAATTAAGCATGCTCAAAAGTTGTCCACAGGTCTCTGGGTAGGGAAACCATGAGTGACTAAGCAAAAGACACCAAGTGTTTGACTGGAAATGAGGCTTCTACAAATAGAAAAGTTTGCAAACATCAACTAGCAAGTGTGCCAAATTTCTCAGGCAAGATGATAGATATTATCAGAGGTAAATAAAGAAGAATGTCCTTCAAAAGTAGAGTGGCCACATGTCTCTCAGTTCATAGCCACCAGTGCCCTGGCATAATTATTTACAGCATTCCCTTAATGTCTCAAAAGTGACCCAGTTTGGCAATTATGTTGTTATCCTACTCAAAAGTAATATATAACAATGGAAAAGCAATGACTTTAAGAAAGGAGGAAGGACCCTATGCTTGCATAGTGGCTTCCCATTGAGGTCTGAGGAGTATTTATTTGGGTGTATCCACTCAGACTTTTAATTATTTGTTTACTCATTCAGTCATTCAACAAAATTTCAACACTTACTATACCCTGGCACTGTACACACTCTGGGGCAAATACAGAAATGAAGCCTGAAACTAGGCAAGAGAGAAAGACAGACAGATAGATATAGAAATACATACATCTAATAGATATAACAGTAAATCTGAATGGCATTGGGAACCCAGATAAAGGAGTGATTTTCTGCAAAATATAAAAAGCTCTGCATAGAAATATTTAAGCCCACACAAAATCTCTACATACAAAATATCCATAAAAGTCAGACTTCAGCATAGATCTACTACAAAATAGCAATAAGAAAAAAGTTAGCAAAATCTATCACTTCCAAATCATAAGAATATAAATATGAAGGCCAGCATATAGTCCTTGTTTATTTTGGTAAATAAACCCCACTAATCATTGAAGATTATATTATGAAAATATTAGATAAATTTTAGGCAAAGAAAATTAATAGAGTAGAAATTACGTGTTCTAATTCTAGCTCTCAAAACACAAAGAGAAATAATGGAAACAGATAGTACTCCTCAGAGTGGCTGTCTGAGGAAAGACCAATAATGAAAAACCACTTAGAAAAAATTTTAAAAGTTCTATTGAGACTAATGAAAGTACTTTGTGACCAACCACCAGTCTCAAAGATTACTCTAAAAACACTAGAATAGAGGATCAAAACATATCTCTACAGAACACTGAGCAGAAATAAAATGATTTAACAACACACACAATTAAACAAAAATGCTTAGCTATGCATACATGCTCATTTGTAAAGTTTACTTTAAAATAATCATTTTAATTTGCAGCTCATAAAAACTAAATCATCGATAATTTTTAAGAAGAGTAAAGTAGGGTGTGATTTTTCTGAAACCATCCTTGAGCTTACAAACAAATCATTAATAACTCACCAACGTGGTCAGACAATCCATAATGGGTTCAGTAAGACAAAAATGTATTTCTCTAATATCAGTTCTTCTAATAGCATCCCTCTTAAAGTACAACACTCATTTTCTATTTCTGCTAGTAAAAATTAAAGCTAGGTTATCAATGCCTTATCATGGGATAAAATCATCCTTCAACCTATTTTAGAAAAAAATCTGTTTCACTACAAATATGACTGAGAGTAACTAGAACTTCAGGTCTGCATGCAGTCTTTACAAGAAATTTGCCTATTTGGAAGAATAACAAAAAATGGGACAAGTATACACAGTGGAAATGGTTAAACTTCCAGATGAAAGCTTAAAACTAAGAACATATTTTGATAGACTAGTGACAAAATCAGAATTATATCTGGAAAAGAATTGATCTTCTCCCTACCCAGGATAAAACTGAAATCCTGTATATAAAGCTTTGTTACTCTCACCACACTAAATACTTAAGAGTTAATGTTCACAATACTTCTCCAAAGTACTCAAAATTACAAAAAGAGAATAAGCAAATTCACTAACTCTATGAAGGACCAAATCAAGAGGTCTCTGGGCTCATTAACCCTTATATTTATTTTTGGTCATTTATAAAAGTTTATAACGAATACATGCTATATAATAAAAGGGTAATATGCAAACTGACCCTAACACAGAACAACTGGGAATGACTGGTCACTATGACACACACTGACCACCAGGGGGCAGATGCTCAATGCAGGAGCTTCCCCTGGTGGTCAGTGCACTCCCACAGGGGGAGCTCTGCTCAGCCACAAGCCAGGCTGGTGGCTGCCAGTACAGCGGTGGTGGTGGGAGCCTCTCCTGCCTCCTCAGCAGTGCTAAGGATGTCTGACTGCAGCTTAGGCCTGCTCTCCGCTGGCAAGTGGACATCCCCTGAGGGCTCTTGGGCTGCCAGAGGGATGTCTGACTGCTAGCTTAGACCCGATCCCCCAGGCAGCAGGCCTAAGCCAGCAGGTGGACATCCCCCGAGGGGTCCCAGACTGCCAAGGGACACAGGCCGGGCTGAGGGACCCCTCTGAGTGCGCAAATTTTTGTGCACCAGGCCTCTAGTAGGTACTTAATAAAATACTGAGAAATCTGAAACATTCATTGAACATAATTGTGTAAGAATAAATCATGGTCTTGGATTAAAGTACCAAAAGTTTCTTCAATAATAACCAGATACTGTATTTTAAAATACCTAGGGAAATAAATTTTGAGAAAATGTCATTTATAACTCCCTAGTGTCTAATCTGCTCTCCAGGGTTAAAAATCAAACCAACTAACAACTTTAAATTGTAGGGGGAGGTTCATCTGAGAAAAGGAATGTAAAATAGAGTCTCATAATGTCAGAAATGTTGTGCAAGAATTGCTCTTTCAGCAAGCACACTATAAAATGCTTCTGCCCCTATTCTTCCAATTCCTCAAATGATTAAAAAGTTCCCAGCCCCAGTTTTACTTGTGCACCCAAACTGTACATACTCACACTCAGCATCTTGGCTTGACACAAATTATTAATCCATTGGGTGTAAACTGGCAAGAATGAAGAAGCAGGTAGACCCTAAGAATGTGGAACAATTAGCTTTGCCCTTTTTAAACTTAGGTTTTTATCATTTTATTATGAGGCATATTCTACTTTACACATTCTACCTGTCTCATATGAGATTTATTATTTGTTACATTTTATCCCTTTTTGTGAGATATCTTTTAATTTTTTGTAAAGTCTTTTGAAACATTATCTTTTTTTCACATTTTTATGGTTTTAGTTTAACTATTTTTTTCCTTAATTGTTTGAAATTTTGGTGTCATATCTAAGAAACCATTGCCTAATTTTAGGTCACGTATTTATACTTATGTTGCCTTCTACATGTAATTTTATGCTGATGCAGGTATTTGATGCATATGCATTTTCATTTATTTTGTATACTAGTGGCCTGGTGCATGAAATTCGTACACATTAAAAGGGAATTAATTAGAGGAAATATTTTAATATTGCTATTTGCCTTTTCTCTATAATAGAAGTGTGAGAGATGAAAGGAAATTAGTAAACTGTATATGAAAATAATATATAAATTTATTAATAAACAATAACAAAAGGATATACAACAATAGAGGCATGATATAAAAACAAAAACATATGAAAACAATAAAAACATGATATGAAAACAACAAAATTATGATATAAAACAACAGCAATGCAAACAGTTACTGATAAAGTGATTAAACTTATTCTCCTTGTGCACCACATTAAGAGTGAAAACACTTTCAGAGTGCTTGACTAATTCCCCTTGTGATGAAGTATTTAGAAATTTAACTTTAACATCACATGCTCTTTGAACTTGACAGAAAGCAACATATAACTGACCATGTGGGAAAACGGATTCAGGTAGAAATATTCCTACTCTGTCTGGAGTTTGTCCTTGTGATTCACTAATAGTCATTCCAAATGTTGGCATCACGGGAAACTGTCGTTGAATTAGTTTAAATGGGAGGCTGGTGTCAGATGAGGAGAAATCAATTCTTGGAATCAGAACAACCTCTCCCTCTACGGATCCTGTTAATACTTCAGCTTCGATAATGTTAGGTCATAATCTTTTGATAATAAATCTGGTATCATTACAAAGACTCCATTTACTATTAAGATTTCTCAATAGCATGATGATTGCACCCACTTTAAATTTTAATTTATGACACAGCATTCCCGAAGGAGTAATACTATTAAGAAATTCGATGGCAAAATTTTTATTTTCAGCATCATCTGTTTTATCAATGGAATCCTCACTCAAATATGTGTGAAAATCTCCATTGAGTATATCCAAAATTTCTTCATTTAATTTTTGAACATGCTCATTTTTTTGGACAAAGAATTGCATGTTTAGATATATTTTTAATATTATCTATAGATATAGTATTTCCAAAGGTAGCTTCAATAATAGATTCATTACAAATCATTTCACAGGAATATCCATTCCTAAATGAAAACTACTATCAAGTTTGTCATCTCCAAGTTTTACTAACCATTCATTACAAACAGAATCCTCTGATCTCATATTTGTTGTAAGAGACAACTTTCTGAAACATCCAAAAACAGTATAGTATTTTAAACTCATTTGTACTATGGCCGATCGCATAGCATATGATACAATAGAGACATTGTCAAAAATCCCCTCCAAGAAGGAGAACTTTCCCACCAAATGCAACATTCAAATTCATAATTTATCTTAGTAATCTGTCTATGGTGTTTATAGCATGACTGGGTGCCATGGTGCATTCTTCAATAATGAGAAGTTGGGCCTTTTTAATAGTTTTAGCAACTTCACTGTTTATATTGAGTCTAGAAATTGAAATTTGATTTAATGGAATTGGTAATTTATATTGGGAATGAAAGGTTCTTCCACCGAGAAGTAAATTTGCAGCAATTCCTGTAGACACTGTGGGTAAAACAGTACCACCACTACCTCTAATATAATGTATTAAAATATTATAAAGACATGCCTCCAAGGGCTGGTTCCTGCCTCAAACCTTGCCCTAGGGGGAAACAGCTCAGGGAGGGCACAGTCATTGCCAAGGCAACCACTATAGGACTGATTTCCTTCTGGTTGGTCTAGCCTTGGACGTGATGTGCATTACACCCAGGGTTTTTATACAAATAGACTAGAGGCCTGATGCACGAAATTTGTGCACTCAGGGGGGTCCCTCAGCCCAGACTGCACCCTCTTGCATTCTGGGAGCCTTCGGGTGATGTCTGTCAGTCAGACATCCTTACGCTGCTGCAGAAGTGGGAGAGGGTCCCGCCACCACCACTATATTCGTCAGTCATGAGCCTGGCTTCTGGCTGAGCAGTGCTCCCCCTGTGGGAGCACACAATGACCAGCAGGGGGCAGCTCCTGCATTGAGTTCTGCCCTCGGGTGGGCAGTTCATGTAATAGTGACAAGTCATTCTGCCACTAGGTTGATTTGAATATTAGCCTTTTATTATATAAGATGTTATGAAGTAAGGTTTGAACTTAATTTTTTTCCATGTGGTTACCCAATTGTCATTACTCTATTTGTTGAGAAGATTATTGTCCCCCTTTAATTGTATTCACATCCCTGTGGAGAATTAATTGATTGCAAATATGAGGATTCATTTCTGGATTATCAGTTCTATTCCATCAATCTAGTCTACCCTTATGTCAATACCACATAGAATTTTTTCTTCAGTAATTTTTAAATTAAAATATAGTTGAGATACAATATTATATTAGCTTCAGGTGTACAACATAGTTATTTTATATTTACATATCTTATGGTGTGATCACCCCACAAAGTTTAGTAACTATCTGTATTGATGTAAAGTTATGACACCATTATTGATAATATTTCCCTGCACCTTACTTACGCATCCCTCCACTCACCTTCCCTCTGACAACCATCAGTTTGTCTTTGTTTTTGAGTCTGGTTTTGTTTTGTTTATTTGTTTTGATTTTTATATATTGCATATATAAATGAAATCATGCAGTATTTGGCTTTTTATGTTTGGCATTTTATTTTCCACTAGAGGCTCGGTGCACAAAAATTTGTGCACTCCGGGGGGTCTCTCAGCCCAGCCTGTGGCCTCTCTCAGGTTGGGACCCATAGGGGGATGTCCACCTGCTGGATTAGGCCTGCTTCCCGGGGGATTGGGCTAAGCTGGCAGTCAGACATCACTCTGGCAGCCCGGGAGCCCTTGGGGGATGTCCACATGCCAGCAGGGAGCAGGCCTAAGCTGCAGTCAGACATCCTTAGCACTGCTGATGAGGCAGGAGAGGCTCCCACCATCACCACTGTGCTGGCAGCCATCAGTCTGGCTTGTGGCTGAGCAGAGCTCCCCCTGTGAGAGCACACTGACTACCACAGGGCAGTTCCTGCATTGAGCATCTGTCCCCTGGTGGTCAGTGTGTGTCATAGTGACCAGTCATTCCCAATGGTTCTGCTGTTATGGTCAATTTGCATATTACCCTTCTATTATATAGGATAGAGATCTGCTACATGGGTGGAGGCCAGCTGAATTGCCCTGAACGGTGTCCCGAATTAGGGTAGGGGCCCCACTGGGGTGTCTGGCCATCCTGGGTAAGGAGCCGAGGGCTGTTTTCAAGCTGGCCACAGCCCCTTCAGGGTGGAAATCCCCACTGGGATGCCTGGCTAGCCTGAGTGAGGGGCTGATGGCCATTTTCAAGCTGGAAGCAGGTATCTGGGATTTATTCATATTTTATAATTAAAATTTTGTAGCCTTCAGTAGAGCTCAGGGCCAGCAGGGTAGGCAGGAAGCTTGGTTTCCTCCATTGCCAAGGGCAACCCAAGCTTCCTGCTCACTCAAGCTCTGTGGCCGCCACCATCCTAGTTGGGATAATTTGCATATTCAATCCTGATTGGCTGGTGGGCATGGCTTGTGGGTGTAGCAGAGGTACAGTCAATTTGCATGTTTCTCTTTTATTAGATTGGATAATATGTTCTAGGTCTTTCCATGCTGTTGCAAATGGCAGGATTTCATTCCTATTTATATATATACATCTAATCCAATAAAAGAGTAATATGCAAATTAACCATCACTCCAAGACACATAAGCCATGCCCACCAGCCAAGCCACACACAGCAGCCAATCAGAGCAGCTGTATGCTAATTAACCCAGCCAAGATAGGGGCCAGTAGCCAGGGAGCTAGAGCAAATAGGAGGCTTCCATTGCACCAGCGATAGAGTTGAAACTGCCTGCCTAATCTGGCTGGGCTTCTGCTCAAGGCAACAAAGTTTCAATTATAGAAGATAAATAAACCCCAGAAACCTGATTCTAGCCAGCCTCGCTGGGACATTGGGTCAATGGGAGCTGTGGGCAGCCTGAAAATGGCCCTCAGCCCCTCACTCAGGCTGGCCACAACCCCATAGGGTGAGGGATCCCAATGGGGGGATTGGCCAGCCTGCAAACAGCCATCAGCCCCTCACCCAGGCTGGCCAGGCACACCAGCAGGTGGACATCCCCCGAGGGGTCCCAGACTGCAAGAGGGCATAGGCCGGGTTCAGGGACTGCCCCGAATGCACAAATTTTTGTCCACCGGGCTATATATATATATATATATACTTGAATAAATGGAAGTATTTATGTCATATATTTACACACCTATATATCTATATCTATCATCTAGCTATCCATCTAGCTATTTATCTACCATCTCTATATATCTCACATATTCTTTGTCCATTTATCTGTCAAGGGAAACTTAGGTTATTCCCATATCTTAGCTATTGTAAATAATGTTGCAATGAACATGGAGTACATATATTATTTTTGTGTGTGTATGGACTTGGATTTTATCATCATCATCATCATCATCATCATCATCAGAATATGAAATATATACATTGGTACAGAACATAAAATGGAAACCAAAGAGCACACAATAATCATCTTCCTTCCAACACTATCTTTGTACCAATAAAAAATAAATATAATAGCCCTGCTTGCATGGCTCAGTAGTTGAGCATGGATCTATGAACAAGGAAATCATCGTTCAATTCCCAGTAGGACACAATACTGATTTGGAGGCTCAATCCCTATTATTGGGCAGCTGATCAATGATTCTCTCTCATCATTGATGCTTCTATATGTATCTTCCTCTCCTTCTTTTCTGAAATAATCTAATCTAATAAAAGAGTAATATGCAAATTGACTCTCCCTATGTTACACATAAGCCACACCCACCATCCAAGCCATGCCCACCAGCCAATCAAAGAAGCTCTATGCAAATTAACCCAGCGAACATGTCAGCAGGCATCCATGGAGCTAGAGCAAACAGGAGGCTCCCATTGCACCAGCAATGGAGAAAACTGCCTGCCTAGGCTGGCTGTAGCCTCTCTCAAGGAAACAATGTTTCAATTATAGAAGCCATGGAGCTGAAGCAAACAGGAGGCTTCATTCCCAGCCTAGGCCTCTGCTTAAGGCAACAAAGTTTCAATTACAGAAGATAAATAAACCCCAGAAACCTGATTCCAGCCAGCCTCGCTGGGACATTGGGTCAATGGGAGCTGTTGGCAGCATGAAAACAGCCCTCAGCCCCTCACTCAGGCTGGCCACAACCCCAAGGGTTGAGGGACCACAATGGGGGGATTGGCCACCCTGCGAACAGCCATTAGCCCCTCACCCAGGCTGGCCAGGCACACCAGCAGGTGGACATCCCCCGAGGGGTCCCAGACTGCAAGAGGGCATAGGCCGGGTTCAGGGACTGCCCCAAATGCACAAATTTTTGTCCACCGGGCCCCTAATTTTATATATATATTTATATTTGCATAAATGGAAGTATTTATATCATATATTTACACATCTATATATCTATATCTATCATCTAGCTATCCATCTAGCTATTTATCTACCATCTCTATATACCTCACATATTCTTTGTCCATTAATCTGTCAAGGGAAACTTAGTTTATTCCCATATCTTAGCTATTGTAAATAATGTTGCAATGAACATGGAGTACATATATTATTTTTGTGTGTGTATGGACTTCCCCAAGTGCACAAATTTTTGTGCACCAGGCCCCTAGTTTATATATATATATATATATATATCTCCTATCTAATAGAAAAGTAATATGAAAATTAGGCATCACAAAGATGGCCGTCCCCATAGCCACAAGATGGCGGTGCCCATAACCACATCCTACCTAATAAAAGAGTAATATGCAAATTACATGTCACTCCATCACAAAGATGGTTGCCACCATGGCCACAAGATGTCAGCGCCCAGTCTGGCTCAGCCCCGCCATTGAAGTGGTCGGGCCTGTTATCCAGGCAGGTGGCAGGGGATGTGGGGGACCTGAAAGGCAGAACAGGTGACAAGAGGGGCCTGGGGGTCCCCTGCCCAGGCCAGAGGTCTTCACCAGAGGCCTCAGGCATGGGCAAGGGTGGAGCCAGTGATTGGAGAGCGCAGAGGTGGAGCCGGTGATCAAAGGGGTATGAGGGTGCCCTACTCAGGCATAAGGCCTGGGCCAGAGGCCTCAGGCCTGAGCAGAGGAAAGGACAGAGATCTTAGGGGCTTGGGCTTCACAGAGCCAGTAATCAGATGGGCAGGAGCGGAACCTGTGATTGCAGGGGTCTGGGTACCAGTGGAGCTGGCAAAGCAGGGCTCAGGGGTCCCCTGCCCAGGCCTGCAGCCTTAGGCAGAGGCTGCCAGTGGGGCAAGGGTAGAGCTGGTGATGGCAGGGGGCAGGATCAGAACTGGTGATTGCAGAGGCCTGGGCTCTGTGAAGCCGGTGATCAGAGAGGCTTGGGGGTCTTCTGCCTAGTCCTGCAGCCTCAGGCAGACACTGCAGGCCTGAGCAGGGTTGGAGATGGCAATTTCAGGGTTCTGGGCATCCCCTGCCCAGGCCTGCAGCCTCGACCAGAGGTTATAGGCCTGGACAGGGTTGGAGCTGGGATTGGAGGAGCAGGGGTGGAGCTGGAGATCAGAGTGAACTACAGAGTAAACACCTTTTCCTACCACTCATTGGCTAAGCTACCAGTATGTCACTGGTAATATTCTCAGTAACTTGGGTAATAAGAATCCAAAAAGGCAATCTAGGGTTTTTCCACCACACTCCTGGAGAAAAAAAATGAAGGTCCACTGCTGGAGGATTAAGAAATGTCATATCCTGCCCTAGCCGGTTTGGCTCAGTGCCTAATGCCTCAGCCTGCTGACAGCAGGGTCTGGGTTCAATCTTGACCAAGGGCATGTACCTAGGCTGCAGGTTCCTCTGTAGCCGGGTCCCAGGTCAGGGCATATGCAGGAAGCAACCGATCAAAGTGTTCCTCTCACTTTGATGTTTCTCTCTGATTTTCCGTTCACTTCCACATTCTCTAAAAATCAATGGAAACATATCCTCAGGTGAGGATAAAAAAGAAAGAAAGAAATGTCATATCCTATGAAAGACACATCTTGAAAATGCCTAAAAAAAGTTGTCATTTTTTCATGGTGAAGGGACTGGAGTCCGTGTTAATGAAAACACCTTGCTGGCTGCAGTGATTGGCAGTGGCTGTAGCAGCAGAGTGATGGGGCTGGTGGCTTCTCCTGATTAGCCTGGTCTCTTCCCACAAAGGGAGACCAGACTGTGTCTTAGGCCCGCTCCCCATGGCAAGCAAGGAGTGGGCCTAAGCCATCAGTAGGACATCCCCTGAGGGCCCCCAATGTGTGAGAGGGGGCAGGCTGGGCTGAGGGACCTCCCCCCCCCAGTGCACGAATTTCATGCACCAGGTTCCTAGTAATAATAATAAAGATACATAGCAAGTCAGTAACAGAGCCAAATTTTAAACATAAGCCTATCTGAATTCCAAACATCTTGATTTTTTCCACTATACCATAAGCTTTATGAGAGACGGGCAGATGAAACCAAAACTGTGACATATTGGGAGGGGAAGGGTGACATTTTTAAATTCTTTAAAGTGTAAAACATATCTGATTTAGATCCAATATCTCAATTAAAGCTCCACCCCTTTCATTTATTATTACCAAACACTTTCTAGCTGTCTGAGTTTATGCAAATTATTTTACTTCTCTGAAGGTTAAATGTCTGGCCTGTAATATGAGAATTAATGATACTTGCTTTCTTACACAATGGTTTTAAGTTTCAAATACTGAAAGACTTACATGCATGCATAGGAGCATAATCAATGTACACAAGAAACTGGGGGGTAGGGGAGGAGGGGGGAAGGGTAAGGGAAAAAAATGGAGACCTATCTATCACTTGTTGTAATACTTCAAACACCTTGGTGACTGTGGTGACTGGCAGTGGCTGCAGCAGAGACCTGATGAGGCTGGTGGCTTCCCCTGATTAGCCTGGTCGCCTCCCACAAAGGGAGGCCAGACTGCGGCTCAGGCCTGCTGAGCAGGCAGCGGGCCTAAGCCATCAGTTGGACACCATTTGAGGTCTCCCAATATGTGATAGGGGCATGCTGGGCTGAGGAATCTTCCTCCAGTGCACGAATTTTGTGCACTAGGCCCCTAGCATGTATGTATGTATGTATGTATGTATGTATGTATATGTGTATATATGTATATGTGTGTGTGTGTGTGTGTGTGTATATATATATATATATATAAAATCTGATCATATATATGCTATGATTATATATATATATACTAAGGGCCTGGTCTGGTGGGGGGCCCTCAGCTCAGCCGATGCCCTCTGGCAGTCTGGGATCCCTTAGGGGATGTCCACCTGCTGGCTTAGGCCCACTTCCCAGGGGATCTGGCTTAAGCTGGCAGTCAGACATCTTTCTGGCAGCCTGGGAGTCCTCAGGGGATGTCTACTTGCCAGTAGGGAGTAGGCCTAAGCTGTAGTCAGACATCCTTAGCACTGCTGAGGAGGCAGGAGAGGATCCCACTACCACTGTTGTACTGGCAGCCATCAGCCTGGCTTGTGGCTGAGCAGAACTCCCCCTGTGGTTGTGCACTGACCACCAAAGATCATCTCCTGCATTGAACATTTGCCCCCTGGTGGTCAGTGTGTGTCATAGTGACCAGTCATTCCCAGTTGTTCTGATGTTAAGGTCCATTTGCATATTAACATTTTATTATAAGGACAGAGGCCTGGTGCATTGGTGGGGGTTGGCTGGTTTACCCTGAAGGGTCTCCTGCTGGGGTTCCTGGCCAGCCTGGGTGAGGGGATAAGGGCCCTTTGCAGGCTGTTCACAGTCCTTTCTGGGTGGGGGTCCCCACTGGAGTGTCTGGCCAGCCTGGGTGAGGGACTGATGGCTGTTTGCAGGCTGGTCAAACCCTCCACGGGGGATCGTCATCCCATGGGAGTGTGTCCAGCCTGGGTAAGGGGCTGAGGCCCATTATAAGTCTGGCCATAGCCATGGATTGGAAACAAGTATCTTGGGTTTATTTACCTTCTGTAATTGAAAATTTTTTGCCTTGAGCAGAGCTCAGGGCCTGCAGGGCAGGTGGGAATCTTGGCTTCCTCCATCGCTGGGGCAACACAAGCCTCCTGCCTCACTACAGCTCTCTGGATGCCACCATCTTTGTGACAGAGTGAGGGTTAATTTGCATATTACTCATTTGCCTGGGCATAAGACCCTCAAGCCCCTCTGATCGCCGGCTTCACAGTGCCCAGTCCTCTTAGATAACCAGCTCTGATCCTGCCCCCTGCCATCACTGGCTCTGCCTTTGCCCCACTGGCAGCCTCTGGCCAAGGCTACAGGCCTTGCCAGAGGACCCCCAGGTCCCTGCATTCCCGGCTCCTCTAGTGCCCATACCCTTGCAATCTCAGGCTTTGCCCCTGCTCCTCCAATCACCAGCTCTGCCCCTGCCCAGGCCCTGAGACTGCCAGATTCTTCCCTGCTCCACTACAGCCTCTGGCCAAGGCTACAGGCTTGGGCAGAGGACCCTCAGACCCCTGCTTTGCTGGCTCCACTGGTATCCAGGCCTTGAGCTCTCAGGCTCCGCCCCTGCCCCTCTGATTGTTGGCTTTGCAGAGCCCAGGCCCCTGCTATCTCTGGCCTTGCCCCTGCTCAGGCCTGAGGCCTCTGGCCCAGGCCTTATGCCTGGGTAGGGCACCCTCATACCCCTCTGATCACTGGCTCCGCCTTTGCCCTCTCCGCTCACCGGCTCCACCCTTGCCCATGTCTGAGTCTCTGGCGAAGGCTTCTGGCCTGGGCAGGGGACCCCCAGCCCCCTCTGATCACCTGTTCTGCTCCTCGAGCCCCCCGCATCCCCCACCACCTGCCTGGCTAACAGGCCTGACCACTTCAGTAGCGGGGCTGAGCTGGACTGGGAGCTGTCATCTTGTGGCTATGGGGGAAGCCATCTTTGAGACAGAGTAATGCCTAATTTTCATATTACTCTTTTATTAGATAGGATGATTATATGTGTACTAGGGGCCCGGTGCACAAAAATTTGTGCACTCGGGGTGGAGGGAGTCCCTCAGCCCGCCCTGTGCCCTCTCACAGTCTGGGACCCCTCAGTGGATGTCCTATGATGGCCCCAGTCTGCCAGGCACCTTTTGTGTGTGTGTGTGTGTGTGTGTGTATGTGTGTGTGTCGCCACTGGGGACCTGCCCCCAGCCGCATCTGAGGCTCGGAGCAGTCCTCCTGTGTGTGTCTACCTGCCGTGGGCCTGCCCCCAGGCACACCGTGGCGGCTTGGAGCAGGCACCCCCTCTATGATGATCTCTCAGACTCTTGCCCTCCCCAGCATGTTGTTCTCTTTTTTGAGCATGGCCAAGGCTGGGTGCGGCCTGCCTCCCAAGCTTGCCTACTGCCCATCTTCCTCCAGCCACCAGAAAGCAGGGAAACCTC
>PVJC01010396.1:0-43783 GCA_004026665.1 Murina feae
GAGCAGTCAGGGTGTATGTGAGCAGTCAGGAGTGTGAGCGAGCAGTCAAGCAGTCAGAAGTGTGTGTATAGTCAGGAGGAGTTGGGGGCGTGGCTGGGGCTGGATAGCAAAGGAGCCGAGCGGGCCAAGTCTGAAGGCATGGGTTCTGTTCTTTTCCAAACCCTCTTAGAAGTAGCCTCTCTAGAACATTTGTCCTGGATTAACCCGCCCTCCTGTTTAGCAGTGGGTGAGCCAAGGTGCCTTTGCTAGGCCAGGGGAGAGAATGTCACATTACGCTTATTGATGAGAACAATCCATCAGCTGCCACAGCTGTGCTGACGGGAATGGCCTGGCCTGGGCTTTTAAATACAAATGGACAAGCACTTAGAGGCTCATTATGTCATACGTTTGCCACAGGATTCTCCTAGAGCAACAGTCTATCTGGAGCTTATATCTGAGACCGAAGATGGAATTCTGACCCACCTCTGGGAGGGAGGCTTGGTGGCCGAGACCTAGGAAGTGCCTGGAGTTGTGTGGGAGTGATTTTTTTTATTCCCAAGGGGTGGTTAGAAGTTTGCTGTAGCTTGTAAGGGTGTGTCACCACCCTTCTGGGCAAGGACTGCCAGAGCCTCTGGACTGTAGCCACTAAAGTGCTGGTGGCTGACAGCTTAGAGGAGGCTGGTCTAACTGGAGACTGCTGTCTTCTCTAAGGTTTGAGTTATAAAAATACAGCAGTCATTAAAGAAAGGTTGAAAGAGCCAGGCAATATGATGAGAATAACCAGTTGTAAGCATTAGTTCCAGTTCTCTGTGAACATATTTGAACTGTGCATGGTCTGTTACCTCCATGATAACGTGTGAAAGAAGAAAGGTCATTTCAACCCCAGTTTCAAACTTTACGGTTCGCAGGTGTTTGGTGTCCCAGTGCTCCTAGCATGTTCTAATGGAGTGCAGCTTAGAATTTCTTTCTACCGTTAGCTGGACTTTCCACAGAAGTCTGCTATGATGATTGGCTTGCGAGGTACTTGGTACCCTGCTCTGTTCCTGGGCCTATTGAGTTCTCCGAGTCTCTTAAAACTGTCCGGGCCTTGGTTCTGTTGGACCAGAGAGGATCAGCAGTCTGGAGTACAAGATGCTGTCCTGGAGAGAAGCAAGTCATCATCTGAGGCTGCAAATTCTGTTAGAGCTTTGCGGCCTCAGATTAGCTGCTTTTGCTGTGTCATTTTATTTTTCTCAATATCAGGCCATATGTCGTTGCCTGCTATTCTTGATAATTCCTGTCTGTAAGAAGTTGGAAGTATCATGGGGGGATGTGTTGTCCTTATGACATGTTTAACACGTTCTTGTGTGCAAACTGATGGTGACTTGTCGAAGCGCATTTTGAAGTTAAAAATAACTATAACTGTAGGGTTCTGAGTTTTGAGGTTCTGATCTAGAATTCTGGCAGTCTCCAGATTGCTCCCAGTGGACACAGGGAGTATCACTCACCACATGGCGAGGAGGTGGACAGGTCACTTTTAACCAATGTCCAGCTCAAGGGGGTCAGGCAGGAGGAAATTCCTTTTATTCACAGGAGGGTTATCTTCTTATTCTAGTCAGGAATGGCCCATTTTAGAGTTCAAAATTAGAAAAAGCATGTCTCTGCTCTTGCAGCAAGGCAGGAGGGGTTTCCTTTTACTGGTGGGAGAGTCAGCCTTCTATATTCAGCCTTCACCTGATTGGATGAGGCCCACCACATTGGGGAGAGCAGTCATCTTTATTCTATCCACCGATTTAAATGTTAATCTCACCCAAAAACAACTTCACAGCCACATCCAGGATAACGTGGCACAGTCACGTTGGCACATGAAAGTAATCACCACACACTGCCTGCACAGAGACATTTCACCTGGCAGTCGAGGACTTGTATAAGTTGGTTGCCCATTCATTCATTCATTCTACAAGTACATGTGCAAAGGAAACTGAAGTGAAGGACGTTTTCTAACATGTTTACTGCAGCTGGTCATCTCTGGGTCGTGGGATTTCAGGTTGGCACTGGGATTTTTTTCTCTCCAGTTGTCTTTAGTCAATATCTATGCATTGTTTTTTTAAATAAGGTGGGGAGGTGCCATTTTTTTTTAAAAAGTGAGATGACCCAACTTAATTCTTAATATATAGGCCCATGACATGTTGAACTCTGCCCCCACCTTTTAAAGAATCCTGTGCTTCCTCAGTTGTGAAAACTGATGGGATGCTCGACACTTCAGAAAGGTGCCCAGTCTGTGTCTTACAATACAGCAGTTCTCTGTCCCTGGAGCTGCTCACATAGGGGCTGGATTTCAAAATGGCCCAATTGTCTGTTTTATCATGCTTGTTTTTTAAAAGCTCACCCCTTTAAATATGTGTGTGTGTGTGTTTATTGATGTCAGAGAGAGGAAGGGAGAGGAATAAAGAGAGAAACATCAATGATGAGAGAGAATCATCTGTCAGCTGCCTCCTACACACCTCCTACTAGGGATGGAGCCTGCATCCTGGACATGTGCCCTGACCGGAAATTAAACCATGATCTCCTGGTTCATAGGTCAATGCTCAACCACTGAACTACACCAGCCGGGCTGTTTCATTATGCTTTTTAAAGACAGTTTTTAAAAATATATATTTTATTGATTTTTTTTTTTTTTACAGAGAGGAAGGGAGAGGTATAAGAGAAACATCGATGAGAGAGAAACATCGACTAGCTACCCCCTGCAGCCCCCCACTGGGGATGTGCCCACAACCAAGGTACATGCCCTTGACCGGAATCGAACCTGGGACCCTTGAGTCTGCAGGCTGACGCTCTATCCACTGAGCCAAACCGGTCAGGACTAAAGAAAGTTTTATTCTTAGAATTCTTTAGAAACTTTTGTAGGTAAGATTTGCTTCAGTTCACATGTTTATAAGGCTCTGTTACAAGCCTTCATAATTCTCTCTTCCTCCTCCTGCCCTTTCCTCTGCTTTACTATAAAGTGAAGACTGGCTGCCTCTGAAGTGAAGACCTGCTCTTTCTCTCTTCCTGCAGTGCTCCACCGATACAGACACATCTTGGGATTGTGGCAGCCAGATATCGGGCCCTACGGAGGACTGCTGAATGTGGTGGTGAGTCCGAGAGCCCGAGTGTGGGTGGGTTCTTGTGACGTCAGGACTGCTTGTCCCACGCGGACGGAACGTAGTGCCTTTTCTACCAGCGGGGCAAGTCAGCTGCTTTCTGTGGGCATTCGAGTGATCACAGGAGCTTCGCATCAGGTTGTATTTTGTGGCCTTGCTGGTTTCCTGCAGCACAGAGTCTCCCCACAGTGAAGGGGCATGTGCTGAATGATGCCTTTGGAACAGCCCTGGGCCTGGGTGTTGCTGTAGCTGATGTCGAAGTCAAATAAAGTGAGGTGCTCCCTGGGGAGTTTTGCTCCTGCATTCCCTCTTGTTGGCACTGCCAGAAGCCCCGTCCTGGAAACTGGCTGCACATCATGTAATGGTAGTGGTCTGCCTCGCAGTGGCCTCTGGGCCCTGGGTAGTCTCAGTGTAGCTCTTCAGAGCCCAATCCAGGTGGGCTGCCTGGCGATGCTAGTTACTCTTCACTCTGTATATTTTGCTCACCAGGTGGGGTTTTGGACAGGGATAAATACTGCTTTATATTCTTCATATTTGATGGAAACATTCATTAAGAAACACATTTACATGTGTTATGTTTAATATCCCTGGGGAAAGTGTTGCTTTTAAAACATTCTCTCAGAGACAAGCCAGACATCTCCCAGTGTGGGCATATTATTTTTCCTTTTAGTCAGGCCGGTGATAATTGTTTTTCATACTGGCAGTGAGTAATAGAGTAGGAAAAAAGGAGGGCTTCTGAAAGCAGGGGATAATTACGGGAAAATGGAACCCTTGTCTCAGACCAGTTAGCACGAAAGTGATTAATTTCTCTCCTCTGTCAATAGAGCTAGAAGCCATGGGTCCAGGCTGTTTTGGGAAAGCAGGAGTGACTGCTGGGTCATCCCAAACTGGGCTGTTTTCTCCCCTCCTCTGAGAACGTGGGTGCCTTTGTGCTGAGCACAGTGTGTGGGACTGTGCCGTCCTTTGATCTGAGCCCCATCCTTTCTGTCACTCACTGTCTTAAACACACAGGAATGGGGGATGGCAGCATGAATTGCCAATGTCGTTCCCCTCCCCCGCCCCCAGTGGACCCAGCAGTTACCTGTCCTGGGCCATGTTTGTGGCCTCCGTCTCTGCCCCTTGGTGGTTTGTTTTCAGGCATTTTCAAGCAAATCCCAGGCCTGTGTTGCTTCACGTGTTCGAGCTTCAGTGCGGATCTCTACATCTGGGTATTTTCCTACGTATCCACCACATTCTCATCACACCTTACAAATGTAGCAATGAACCCTTGATATCTATTACTTGAGACACAGCCAATATGGAAGGTTCCCCAATTACCTCAGAACTGCCTTTGACAGCTGGTTCATTGAAATCGACGCCTAAACAAAGCCCTCCCATTCTATTAGTTTGTTTTGCCTCATGAGTCTCCCCTGTTGAAAGCAGCACTCCCATTTTTTCCTCAGGTCAGTTGCCCTAGTAAGTGACACTTTCTGGATTATTCCACTTGCTTTTTTCTCTTGTCATTTAGCTCCCCCCGCTTTCTACCCTTGATTTTAGATCTGGAAGTTCTCTCTAAAAGGCTTTTTGGATTCAGATCCAACTGCTTTTTTTCTATTTAAAAATTAATTTTTTCCAGCCTTATTGAGGTATAATTGACAAAATTATAAGATTTATAAAGCACACGTTACGGCGATTTGATATATCTACACATTGTAAAAGGTTTCCCACCATCTAGTTAATTAACACAGCCATCACGTAACATTTAAGTTCTACTCTTGCAAATTCCAGTGATACAATACAGTGTTAGCAACTATAGCACATTATTTTACAGCAGAGAATTCCTTTCTAATTAACAAGCGCTTGGTTGCTGGGCTGTGCTTGCCCCATTGCCATAGATCAGGCACATCTTGATGTCTCTTGGTCCTGAGGTTCTCCACGGGACTGGAAGTGGAGATGTGGGATGGTCATCCTGGACAGCTGTGGGGTGAGAAACTTCTGCCTCAGTGCCTCACCATAACCCTCACGTGGACATGCGCCCTTTCTCCTCACCACAGGTGGATGGCTTGTTTATCATTGGCTGGATGTACCTGCCTCCCCATGACCCTCATGTGGATGACCCAATGCGATTCAAGCCCTTGTTTAGAATTCACCTGATGGAGAGGAAGTCAGCCACGGTGGAGTGCATGTATGGCCACAGAGGGCCCCACAACGGCCACATCCAGGTGAGCGTATGCTCGGGCTCCCGTAACCATGGCAGCCACGCGCAGTCGAGGGGTGAGGTCTCTCCTGCTCCTGCAGGTTCTGGTGCCAGCTGAGTTTGCAGTGGTGTTTCTGGCTATATGCCTGTGTCTGTACAGATCCGGGGAAATGGGAGGAAACGGCCCTGCCTCCATCCCTTCTGTGTATTTATGCTGTGGAGCTGTGATATAACTCCCCAAAGAATCACTAGTTGGAACCTTCTACTGGTTCTGCATTCAGTTAAGACCATTTGTTCTTTCCGACAACAATTCCTCACTGTTCTGTTTTCAAAACCTCTAACACTAAGAAACGATAGCCCCTTTTTCCTGCTGTGAGAATCTCCTCGGGAAAGCACAAACACCTCTCTCTTTGGTGCACCACTCCTATGAGAAGGAAGTGTGTGCTCAGGGTAGTTCTGAGCTCCCTTTTCTGGATGTCATGATTTGTAGGCATATTGGGCTTCTGTAGATGAGTGGGGTGCAGTGTTGAGGAGGGGGGTTCATTGTCTGATGGAGATGCCACGGCTGATTTATTATTCCCCGCTCTCCTTTGTCATGAATGTTCAAGATTGTGAAGAAGGACGAATTCTCCACCAAGTGCAACCAGACGGAGCACCACCGGATGTCTGGTGGGAGACAAGAGGTGAGCCTGCGCTCCTCCTGTGCACAAGCAACAGACGTGAGGCTGAATGGTTTGACATCGTCAGCGTGCCGCCAACAAGAGAGCTCTCTCCCATGGCTCATCCTCACATTGTTGGTGCAGAAAGTGTGTCTGACCCTTTTGTCAGAAAAGGCCTCATACGGTTTTGTGTGCACAAGCATATGTTTTTGTTTCCCCGCTGCTATGCAAAGAGCCGAGGTCCAAGGAAATCTCAGTGTATTGCTTGCCAATTCCCCAAAAATGACCTGGAGGACTGGCTGTGAAAGACATGGGTTTATTAGGACTTACGTGAAGGCCAGTGAAATTACTGCAGCATAGGCTTTCACAGTACAGGATTATGCAGAGCACAGAAAACAAAGCAAGCGGAGCATGCGAGGTGGGCGTGCTTCCCACACGCACCAGCTGTGTGAGATAAAAGCGCCAGCCATTCGATCCGAGTTCACATCCGAGAACAGTTTCTTTTTGGCAGCTTCCTTGACCGAGAATCTGGCCAGGCTCCCCAGGTCCCACAGCACCCTTCCAAATGGCCTTCATCATATTCCCGCAGGGTGGGAGGAGGAAGTGGAGCGTGGGTAGGGGTCTGTTCTCACAGACCACACACCCACCAACCCTCAGAATGAATGACCAAAAGGAGATGGTTTTCAGTAGGCCGTTCTCCTTCATCCGAGAGCTTCCGTGTGCTGTCCCGGTTTCCTCTTGAGGTGAGTCCCAGGCAGGTGAGCGGGCTGTTCTCAGAGCCGCACTGCTCTCCCCACAGGCGGACCTGGTGATGGCGATTTCAGACCAGGTAGAGCAGGGGCTAAACCTGCGAGTTGGCTACACCAAGAGTTTCTTTGTGCTTCCTTTTGTTTGCACCAGGAATTTTAACTGGTCTCTGAGTTGTAGTTTTCCAAGGATCTAAGTCATAATACCATTTCCAAATACTGTCATTTCTTTTTTTTTTTATTAATTTTTTAAAAATATATTTTATTGATTTTTTTACAGAGAGGAAGGGAGAGGGATAGAGTGTTAGAAACATCGATGAGAGAAAAACATTGATCAGCTGCCTCCTGCACACCCCCTACTGGGGATGTGCCCGCAACCAAGGTACATGCCCTTGACCAGAATCAAACCTGGGACCCTTCAGTCCGCAGGCTGACGCTCTATCCACTGAGCCAAACTGGTTAGGGCTTTATTTACTTTTAAAAATATGGAACACTTCACAAATTCGCTTGCCTTTTTTGTGCAGGGCCCATGCTAATCTTCTCGGTGTCGTTCCAGTTTAGTATATGTGCTGCCAAAGTGAGCAGAGTGTTGCCGTTTCTTAAGAAAAACTTGGACTTTTAAAATATAGAACACTCATTACAGTATCTACGTATTGTTGGGTGTGCATTTCTCAGCCAGTTTTTTAAAAAAGTAATTATTGTTGAAAGTATTACATATATCCCCTTTTTTCCTCCATTGACCCTCTCCCACTCAATCCTACCCCAGGCCTAACCACCCTATTGTCTGTGCCCATGGGCCGTGCATATATGTGTACAAGGTCTTTGCTTGATTACCTCCCACCCACACTCCCTTCGCCACCTTCCCTCTGAGACTCCGCACTCTGTTCCATGCTTCCATGTCTCTGGATCCACTCCGTTCATCAGTTTATTTTGTTACTTAGATTCCACATATGAGTGAGATCATGTGGTCCTTGTCTTTCTCTGACTTATTTCACTTAGCATGATACTCTGCAGGTCCCTCCATGCTGTCCCAAAGGGTAAGAGGTTCTTCTTTTTTACTGCTGCCTAGTATTCCATGGTGTAGATGTACCACAGCTTTTTATCCACTCATCTGCTGATGGGCACTCGGTCTCGGACAGTTTTTGAGTCTCTGATGGCTTGTGCTAACTTGTGATCCCTTTATCATCCTGCTTATGAAGGAATCAGTGAGTTGTCCTTCCAAGCCCTTTACGTGGGCTCCACCCTTCATCAATACCAAAAGCCAGCCCTGTGGGATCATAAACTGCATCCATAGGGCTTGCCAATTCTCCCCCTTGCTTGCATGCAAACTCCAGGATTTCCGCCAGCTTTGCACCTCTTTGAAGGCCAAGTCCAGGTTGTCTTGAGCCTCAGGCAAGGTCTTCTGCCTGAGCCTCACAGGTGCATTTTGTGCAACCCTCTTATGTGCTCTGCAAACTGTAGGTACAGCGACTGGATTCCTGTGAGCAGTAGTGTAGCCTTCGGGCCATCCCAAACTGTCTCCCCAGTGCGGATGCCGCCTGGCTTGTCTTTATGGATATGGCCAAGGCCCAGCCACCACTTGACTTCCCTGACCCTGCCTGTCCAGGCCCCCCTACCCAAGGGTTCTGAAAACTTGTGGGCTGCAGAGCAGAGACAGACAAGAAATTACCCAGGAACTAAAATGATGTCTTCCCATCAACAAATAGGAAATCAGCAGAATCTGTCAGGAATAGGTGCTGATACAGCCCCACGTGGGAGCCGTGTCCAAACCCACTCTCCAACCTCCCTTTATGTTTTTTCACATTTCTGATGTAATGACAGTCTCACTCTCTCAGTTGGATATTTTTTTAGGCTTAATTATAACTCCAGAGATATTTTCTAGTCTCATTAGACCCCTTCACAAGTTTTAAATTTAGTTCAACATAGCATTCCATCATCTTGCTCTGATGTAATCAGATATAACCATTCTTATAACCCCAGACATGGGGTTTGTGCTCAAACATTCACATTTCTCCTATTACCCTCTTGATCGCGTGCTTGAGTGACTTATCCTCTGGGAGCCTCAAGTGACAGTTTTTATATATAAGATGGGGCCATACCATTATCTGCGGGCCCAGCTGATCTTGGAGGATTGAATAGGACACCACTTGTGAATGACTTAGCACCAGGCCTGGCTGGAGCCATCCAGGAGGATGCCTGGTGCTATTCCCCGCATTCCACTGTCTGAACTCCACGGAAACCTTGTGGATCATGCAGAAATGGGATCACTGTGTGGAAGGCCCTGAAGACGCTCCAGATTCCTGTTCCATGTTATCGGTTGGTCCTTGTGAACAGCTTGCCAGGGCAGGTGAGCCATGCCCCCCATGCTCCTGTTGGCTCTGCTATTGGCCTTGGTGAAGGCAAGACCAGTTAGCACATGGACTTCGGGTTAGCTCTGATTCTGTCACTTACTAGCTGGGGACTTTGGAAAGGTTTCTCTACTTGTGTAAGTCCCAAACCTCTGTAGGACAAGGAAAATGTTCACACCCATCTCCTAGGCCATTGTGCAGGTTAAGCAATGATTACACAGGCTAACACATACATGGTAAGCCAGCCTGGGTAAATATTAAACTGATTCTTACATGTTCTAGGCCCCTGAGTTTTTCCTTACGTATGTATACGCTATAAGATTATTTTAAAGTAAACATGTATTTCAGAGTTCTTTGTTCTAAATAATTGAGTCTGATTGGTATTCCTGATGACTTTGGCCTTTTCATGCAAAGTAAATAAGATTAAGATTCTTCACAAGCCATCTTCCTATGGCGCTTAGCTCAAGTCTGAGTATTCACCATGGCAACATTGAAATCCTTGTTCATTACATTCACTTGCTTCCATTTTTATTTGTTATTTATGTATTTGATTTTTTTAACCTTTACTCCATGAGTTGAACCATTTTTTTAAGTGGAAGGTTTTGACGTTGGTGAGGTATAATTTGTCAAATTATTTTTTTATGGTTATTTTTTCTGTGCCCTAAAAAACTTTACCTATCCTCAAGTGACAGTCTCTCTATCTCCCCCTCTCCCTCCCTTCCACTCTAAAAATCAATGGAAAAAGTATCCTCAGGTGAGGATTAAAAAAAACAAAACAATCAGCTGACGAGATAAATGTGGGTCTGATTCCAGCTCTCTGTTTAGTTCTGTTAATATATTTGTCACTCCTTATGCTCACACTACCATCTTGCTTACTGTAGCTTCACAGTCAGTCATAACATGGACTAGTGTGGGCCCTTCAGCTTGTTCTTTTGCAAAATTGTTTTGTATGTTTAGGTTTTTTTTAATTTCCATGTAAATTTCAGAATTAGCTTGCTAGTTTCTACAGAAAGGCTAGCCTGGTGGGACTATGATTGACATTGAATCTGTAGGTCAGTTCATAAGTTGCTGTAGTGACTTTTGACTATTATGAGGCCTCTTTACTTTCCGCAGTGTTGGCATTTTCAGTGGAGGTCTACACATATTTTGTAATATGTATTCCAAGTCCTGTGGTTTTTGTTTTGTTTTAGGCTATTGTAAATAAGATTAAAAATTTCTATTTTACAATTTTGTGCTGCTAGTATATAAAAATTCAGTTAATCTTTATATATTATCATTGTAGTTCTAATAGTTGTTTCGTTTACTCACTAGTAATTTTTGTTCTTTGCCAGATTTTGGGCAATAGCATACTAAAGCAATTGACAGATTGTAGCTCTTTTGTTGTTTTGGTAAATTGCTTTCACTTCTGTTTATAGAGCTAATTCTAGATAATCATTAGAAACACTATATTGAATTAGGAACTCAGTTCTGTGGATTAAGTTAAATGTGCAGAATGAAGCAATTAAGCACTAAATATCCCTCCCAGTGTTTGATTCTGTAATGAATTACTGAGCTTTGGGGACTTTTTGCACATGCACTTACCGAACATACAACATTACTATGAAGGCACATTTGACAAAGGAAAATCCGCCCACAGTCCCTTGACCCAGGCTGTACCATGTTCCTCAGCAGCAGCTGCAGAAAGCACCTCTGGCCGACGCACCAGCATGGGACTTGGCGGCCGAGCCTGCTGTGCTGCTGCTCCCAGAACCCTGAGAACTAGGCTCAGAGGCCGGGCAGTGTCCAGCCAGCTCAGCATAGACACCTCCTGGTTCATGGGCACAAAGTGAGGCTCATGGGAGCTCTGGTCCCTGGGAGCTCTGGTCCTGGACGGTGGCCCAGCCTCCCCTGAAGGGAACCCTGCTCCTTCCCCAGAAGTCTGGGCTCGTTGTGCTCTGGGAAAGCAGGGACCAGAGGCCATTTTTCCCTGGTGGCACGCCTAGCAGGAGACCTGCCCAGCCCTGTCCCCAACTGTCCACCCAGGTGGGTTCCTTTGTCATAGGTGTGCCCACAGCTATAAAATGCTGCTTTGTCCAATCAGGATCACAGTGAGCAGGCTCCATGCCCCTGTCTCATGGTGATTTTCACGACCTGTGTTCTCTTGGAAGGAATTCCGAACATGGCTGAGGGAAGAATGGGGGCGGACGCTGGAGGACATTTTCCACGAGCACATGCAGGAGCTCATCCTGATGAAGTTCATCTACACCAGTCAGTATGAGTAAGTGCAGCTGCCCTCTGTTGGCACTGAGCACAGTTCCTCTCTGTGGGTCCTGTGAGTGCAGTCTTTGTGGGAGAATTGTTAACTCAGTACCTCCCTCTCTTGGTACTCCTGAGCACAGTCCCCAACCCCACCTTACCCTGTATGTGTTCCATCTAATGGGCCTGCTGTATGTGCCTAATCCTCAGGGTTGCTTTCCCTCATCCATCCTGGGAGGCCTGCTTTCTCAGCCTCTCTGTCCCTGGGTCCTGTCCCTGCAGCCTTTTCAGTCCCTTTGCCATGTTCCTTGCGCAGTGTTGGGTTCCTGTCCCAGGGTGACAGAACAGGAGTGGAGCTGAGAGCTCCACTCAGCTGCCTTGGGGGCCCAGCAGAGCTATATGAGCCTGTTAAGCCTTGTTGGAATCAGAGGAAGTGTGAGGGTGCCATGCACCTCTGGGTGGAGTGAGCATGGCTCAGGAACCATGGGGTACCTCTGCTCCCCACTTACTTGGCCACCCCCTGGGGTGGGACAAGGAGGTATGGGCTTTGCACTGCTGTAGCTCCGTGGGACTCTGCCATGTTGTCACACTACCTACTCGCCCCACAGCAACTGCCTGACCTACCGCCGCATCTACCTCCCGCCCAGCCACCCGGACGATCTCATCAGGCCAGGCCTCTTTAAGGGCACCTACGGCAGCCACGGCTTAGAGATTGTCATGCTCAGCTTCCATGGGAAGCATGCCAGGGTCACGAAGATCACGGTAAGTCCTGGGGCTCCCTGGCGGGTCCAGCCCTGTGTGCACTTGTCAGGTTGGCCATGGCAGGGCACTCGGGCTGCGCCTTGGCTACTCGATATGGCTGGGACCTGTGGCACTGCTTCACCAGGGAGCTGATGGGGAGTGCAGATCCTCAGGCTCTACCCAGACTCACCCAACCAGAATCCTAGGGGATTTTGAGCACTCCTGCTTTCCCACAGGGCTCTTTTCCTGGCTGCACACTGAGATACCTTGAGAAAGGGAAGTCAAGAAAACACTAATGCCCTTGCCCCACCTACAAATTCTAATTTCATGGGGAGGGGCTGGGGAAGGGCTTCACGGCCTCCCCAGGTGACCCCAAGGGCCAGCACATTGGAGACGCCCTGCAGGAGCAGCACATAGGCCCGCTGCCTGTCCTGTCCTCAGCAGCTTGCGAAAGCAGGTGGAGGGGTTTTGAGCCCCGTAGGCCCGTGTTGCCTGCTCCAGGAGCCACCAGTCATTCTGGGCTCACCTGTCATTTGTGTGGTTGATGGGGTGAGTTTCTGGCAGACACACTAAAGCATCCTGAAGCAGCAGCACCACTTCCTAGTCCTCACAAAGCATTGCTCTTGAACCTCTGTCTGCCGATGCCTCTGCTTAGGGAAAGCTCATATGAACAAGAACCAGGGCTGCATCCCTGGCACGGGGGGGAGGGGGGAGCTCTCCAGCAGGGATTTCGGCATGCTCCTGGCGCTCGTGGAAAGCTGCAGGGCCTGGAGGTCTCCTGGAGTTCAGGCTTAGGAGCTTCTGAGTTCCAGGCAGACCTGTGTGGTGGCCTCTCAGGCCTGCCTCCCTCTGCCTGACCCTGGAGAGGATGGAGCTCTCTAAGCCCTGGTTGCTTCAGCTGTCTCACAGGCTAGTTTCCACCTGTGGTCTTTGAATGCAGATGAGCCACTGTGCTGGGTGCCTGCAGACCCTCATTTTCTGTCCTCAAAAGATCCCTTCACTGATGGAGCTGTCCCCCTAGGCATCAGTTTGGGTTTTTTTTTTAATATATTTTATTGATTTTTTACAGAGAGGAAGGGAGAGGGAGAGTCAGAAACATTGATGAGAGAGAAACATCGATCAGCTGCCTCCTGCACACCCCCTACTGGGGATGTGCCCACAACCAAGGTACATGCCCTTGACCAGAATCGAACCTGGGACCCTTGAGTCCACAGACCGACGCTCTATCCCCTGGGCCAAACCGGTTAGGGCGGCATTAGTTTTTTAAGGGCTTCTAAAATGGGCTCATGCTTCTCAAGGGGTTGCTGCTAAGTGAGTAGGAATGCTGAGTGAGCTCACCTGGCCAGAGGTGGGATCTAGGTTGGAGCGTGTTGCTGCTGCTCTCTGGGCCCTGCTGACCACCATCCACTCAATGTACAGGGTGACCCCAACATCCCTGCCGGGCAGCAGACAGTAGAGATCGACCTCATGCACCGCATCCAGCTGCCCAACGTCGAGAACCTCTGCAACTTCAACGAGCTCTCCCGCATCGTCCTGGAGGCTCAGGAGCAGGTGCGCCAGGAGCAGGTGCGCCAGGAGCAGCAGCGGCAAGAAGACAGGACTGAGGGCGGCGAGGGTTCTGGGCCACCCACTGAGGTCAGAGAGCCCGGGAATGAAGGGGCCGCACCTTTGAAGGAAGAGCCTGTCCAGTTTGTTCTGCCTGTGGGTGTGAGCTCAAGGAACGAGAACTACCCCCGAACCTGCAGGATGTGGTAAGGACAGAAGGGAGGGCGCAGACCCAGTTTTGGGGTGGGGCCTGGCTCTGACAGGCCAACAGCAGGGCTTGTTGCACCAGGATGGGAGCCTCTGATGGCTTGGTCCAAGCCCCAGCTCATACCTGAGCAGATGGCATTGTTTCCTGGGCTGTACAGTCAGCTGTCACATCCCTTGGCGAACCTCAAACTGGGGGTATTAGAACTGCCAGGTATGAAGACTCCTCCCAGAATGCCTTGCATCACATAGTTACTAAAGTAAAAGGGAGACGAGGCAGGATGTCAGGCAGCATTGAAGCAGACAGTGAGGAAGAGGACTCTCCCCCTGCCCACACCTCTCCATGTAGAAAGCCCGCTTGGAGTTTGCCCAGATGTCCTTGCAGGTAAGGTGTCCATCCATCTCCTAATGAAGGTAGTTCTGAAGTCAATGCATTATTTCTTCCTGTGATTTCCCTCCTTCTCTCCTTCCTCTCTCTTTCCTCCTTTCTATTATTTTTCTGCCCTTCTCTGCTACTTTGGGCCAGTGCTGCAATGACCACCAAAGTGAACCCCAGCCCAGATAGCACTTGGAAAGGGGCTGGCATTGCTGCTTCCCTCCCTGCAGAGGTCCAGATCCCTGATCTTGGGACAAGGCCTCCCCCAGGCTGCCAGCTCTTCACCTGACTTGCTCTTAGGGTTTTGTCTCAGGCCTCTGCTTTCAGCCACTCGGGCCCAGCCCTGCCATTCAGGCCATTCCCTGGTAGATGAGTTATGAGACCCTTGCCCCAAGTCCCCTACACTCCAGGACTATTTAAGTTTTGCTAAAATGAAAAAAATGAAAAATTCAGGTTCTCCGTTGCACCGGCCACATTTCAAGTGCTCAGTAGCCACACATAGCTTCTGGCTACCACATGAGACATGCAGATGTAGAATATTTCATCATCACAGATAGTACTCCTGTACGATGGCCTTAGTGGGCATTTTGAGGGAATAATCCGTCAGTCTCCTGGCATTACAGCTGACCCTCTCCACCTTCTCTAGGTTATTTATAAAGGTTTGTTTCCCTTTGCTTCTGGGCCAGCTGCTGTGTTGTGTGTCTGCAGTGACCTAAACAGCCATTTGCTTATAGACTAACAGTGTGGGCAGCTGGCTGAACTCCCTGAAAAAGATTTAGGCATCTACATGGGCTTGGCAGAAAAAAATTATTCCATTTTCTTGTTATACGGTTATGGGAAAAGTGACTGAATTTGTTTTTTTCAGAGGAAGACATACAAATAGCATTCCAATATAATTTCACTTGATGTAAATATTTTTGTAAAGCTTTAAAATTTTTTATTAAAGTATAGTTGACATATGCAATATTATATTAGTTTTAGGTGCGTAGATCACATCGGTATACCTTATGATGTGATCATCACAGTAAGTCTAGTAACCATCTGTCACCATACAGTTATTAGGATAGTGTTGACTGTTTTTCCTATGCTGTACATTACATTTCCGTTTGAAAGGCCATAAAAGAAAAAGGCTCTGTTATTCCTGTAAAACTTGACAGGTCCTAGTAGCTCACGGCCAACTAGGAGCCCATTAGTAGCTCACCAGGATGTTGGGTCCAGGCAATCTGGAAGCTCCGGTCCAGACCCCTGGTGAAGATGTAGGAGGTCCTCCATGCCGATCCTGAATGTCCGGGGCTCCATGGCTTGAGAGGGCCTTCTGCGATCCTTCCCTGTCTGACTGGCGATGTGTCGCCACAGTGCCCAAGCAGGAAACATTTGCTGTGTGTTCTCTAAGCCTTTGCCTCCATGTAGGTCCTTTCTCCCCCCCCCAGGAGACCCTCTGAACCACAGGCTGCTCTCCCTCCTTCAGCTCAGCAGTGTCTTAGCGTGGCCGGGAGACTTGGGGTCTCGGCACCATTCCACATGCTGGGAGATTTAGGCCAGCCTCTGACTTCTTGTCATCCATCAGAAGCGAGAGAGATAAATGTATGTCAGCCTCATTCTAGCATATAGAGATCTCAAGACTTGGCCATATGGAAGTTTGACCTTCTGAGTTAATGTCAGTTGCATGACAATAAGTCTTTATTGATTATATTTAAATTGTTCAAATGTTGACATAACTACCCCAGGAATTAAGATTTTTGTTACCTGGGCCTGCATTATGAAGATCTGTGCTTTGGGACAGAGTTGTGAGGTGGGGCTGCTTGAAATCCTCCTCCTTTCCTTGGGTGAAGTGGTAGAAATCAGCGTTTGGTGGGGTGATCCCAACCATCTGGGGTGAGCATAGCACGCCTGCTCACGTGTGTCTCCCCACAAGCCCAGAGCCCTGCGCCTCTGCTACGATGGCTTGGTGCCTGGATGTTTAGAGTGTGCAGGGACCCTAAGAAGACTGGCTCTCTTGAGATGCTTGCTGGTGAATAGCAAAAAGCGGTCCGACTGGAATGAAGGGTGTTTCAGAACACCGCGGGGTGACACAGTGCTTGACTGGGCCAGTGCAGTGCCTCGAAGCCCCTCTCACTCTTCTCTCCCTTGTGCTTTCCCTCTTCATTCAGTTTCTACGGCACAGGCCTCATCGCCGGCCATGGTTTCACTAGCCCTGAGCGCACGCCCGGGGTCTTCATCCTGTTTGACGAAGACCGCTTCGGGTTCATCTGGCTGGAGCTGAAATCCTTCAGCCTGTACAGCAGAGTCCAGGCCACCTTCCGGAATGCCGACGCACCGTCCCCACAGGCCTTTGAGGAGATGCTCAAGAACATTCAGGCCTTGACCTCCTGACGGCGCGTTCCCTGGTGGAGGCGTGGCTTCACACCCCGTGACCTGGGGAGAGCAGCAGCATGCACTTTGGAGATTTGACCTTCTGACCAGAGCACCCACCTTCTTGTAGGCGTCTCGGGCCGAGATGCTTTCTATAGAGTGTGCAACATATGTCTGCATATTTACCAGTAGCTGATGGGAAGGCTGAGCTGAGCATGTCCTATAAAAAAAGAATTGGAGAAATTGAATTTGTCTTTGGCTCACTGACAGTTTTCTAGGGAAAACAAAATCCTCCTTCAGGGAAGCTCATGACATAACTGAGTCTCTTGATTTAGGGGGCAAGTGTGTGGGGTGGCAGCTCCACCGTCCACTCTGCAGGAAGCAAATGAAAGTGGCCACGGACCCGTGCAGGCAGCCTGGGCAGATAGGGAGGGCAGAGTGTGGAAAGAGAGCCCCAGGGAGCTGGGGTGTCAGTCTCAGGACCCAGGACTAAATTTCCATTTTTCTTGTTTGTATTTTGTTTTTTTTCTCTTTTTTGTGAATTTCCATTTCTATACTGACTCAGATTTTGGACAAAAGCACTTCACCCCCATCTCAGTTTCTGAATCAGGGAAGTAGGGCTGGCGATACGGGTCATTAGAGAACGTCTCTGCAGGTTTCTGAGCAACTTGGAGGCCCTGTGAATACCACCCCTGGTCCTGGCTCCTGGGCAGCACCCATGTGTCTGCCCTGGCCTCTCTCTAGTGTTAGAACTTTCCCTGCAGCCAGTTCCTGTCAGTGCTCATTGTGTCCTGCCCCCCCCCCCCCCCCCCCCCCCCCCCCCCACACACACACACACACACACACACACACACACACACACACACACGAGCGCGGGCGCTCTGATGTTAGAATCTCAAACTGCAGCCACATGTCCCAGGACTGGGACAGGGTTATATCTTTTTATGACCCTGTGTTTATTCCATCTGCACGATGTACACAGATGCTGTTCTGGGAAGTATTACAGCACGTGAGGACTGCAGCCCCTTTGTGGACAAGAGGGCAGCTTTCTGGAGAAGTCACACTGTACCAATCAGGTGCCCTTTGGAGACCAGGCCCTCTCCGGGACCCTCTTGCATGGAGACCCTGAGCACTGACTCTTCTACTGGTGCTGTGCCCATGTTGGGTTGACATCTGCATTTGGGGAACCCCCTCTGAGGTCCTTGCTGATCTCACTATCTATTGAAGAATAGAGCCCTACAGGCATGCTGGTCTCCAAGGACGTTTCAGCTCTCCCTTCAGCCTGCACAGAGCCATCTCCACCCCATCTGCCCAGGTGTGCGCTTCACAGAGGGCAGGGCAGAGTTTATTCCCCTCTCTGTTACTTTTCCTTGTTCCATGGATTGCACTGAGCCCCAACACTAGGGAGAGGGACCCCAGGGAAGGGGGCAGCTTTGTGGTACCTTCATGTAGAGACCAACCTGAGCTGTCCTGTGAAATGTGTCCTCTGTTTTTCTGATTAATTTCTCTCTGGCTTTTTTTTTTTTTTTTAAATAAAAACATCCCTAGTGCCCTAGCTTCAGTTCGTTTGGCAACTTTGACGTTTTGCTTCCCAGTATCATAGACTTGACAAGCTCTGGGACACAACCCCTAAATGGCAAACTGGTCCTCCTAGGAGGTTGTTGGAGACCTGAGAGAGGTAAGTGGAGAAGGTGAGGTCCCTCCTGGGCAGCTGCAGGGTTCATCTACCTGGCACTGTTGGCTGAATCTCATTAGAGATGCATGCCCATTGCTCACCTTCCAGATCCTTCTAGCAGTCCTGCAGTCAAGTTGAGGCATGGTCCCAGTTTCCACATCTTTGACAGGACTGAGACTAAAAGTGTTGTCACTGCTCCTGTCTTGCAGAATGATTTTTACTCTCATGCCAAGTGTGGCCAGCCCTGAACCCTCGTGATAATTATGGCCGTGAAGCTTTGAGGAAAATGAAAATAAAATGAAGGGCAACTGGGCGTGCAAGCCCTTGTTCTCTATGTTTCACCATTGCTTAAATAGAGTCAAGAAAATGCCTATTTTACCCAGAGCCTGAGGCTCGCTCTAAGGCAGCGGTCGCCAACTAGCAGTCCATGAGGTGTGGAAGGTTGGGGACCGCTGCTCTAAGGAACTCCATCTCCACCTGAGGCCTCCCCCAAGCATTGGAAAGCTCACACGGATTGAAGATGAGTATTTCTGATTCAAAACCAATCTAAAATCCAAATGATGTAACCTGCCTCCAGTGTTAGGATCTATACATGGCTTCTACAAATAATGACTAAAATAACCCTCAGCCATGGGCTTTTGACTGCATTCACGTCTGGCCTGTCTCTGGTGTGAGGTGAGGGCCCAGGGCCTGTGGGGTCTTGTCCTGGCAGTGCCCGCAGTGATGCCAGGCAAGGCCAGCCGCCAGTAGTCCAGAACATGTTTTGTTTCCCACTGATATGTCCTCAGCCAGCTGGCTTATGGTTTCCAGTTGATTTGGGAGGGGTGGCAGGTGGGCCTATGAGGATCCTGAGATATTTTTCCATTGTTGGTGCCACCTTGCTGCTGGGAGGTTGGGTGAGGCAAGTCTGTCCTGTGGACTGCAAGAAACACCTGATCTATATGCTTGGACATGCTCTGTTCTCTGCTGCTCAACTGAAGAGGATGTGATCGGAGATTTCAGGCACAAGTCACTGGAGGTTCTTCTATATTAGGGCTGGATGTTTATCGCAAATCAATTTTTTTCCAGCTATGAGACACAGGCCTGGCATATATCCAGTTACATCTGCTCATCCAGTTCAGACCTCCAGTGTCCACAGGTTTGGAGGCCACCTAGCCGTGGAAGAATTCCCGACTGCAGTCCAGACTGGGATCTCCCTTTCCGACCACGTGCCCAAGCCTGGGCATCTGGCTCACTGTGGCTGGTGCTTGCTGCTCTGCTCCTTTCCTCCCATGCCCTTCTGTCCTGACCCCAGCTCAGGCCCAGGCAAGTCCTCCTGGCCAGCATGGAGAGCAGGGAGTGCACACAGGTGGGCCTCCTTTCCTGCTTCATGCAGATCTAGCCCAGGGGCCAAGTTGACATGGCAGGCTTTCTCCTTAACGCCCCCTGCCCCCCACTAATTTTTAGAGAAAGTGGAAGGGAAGGAAGAGGGGGAAGAGAGAACCATGGACATGAGAGAGACACTTCAATTGCCTCCCACAAGCACCGAGACCAGGGCAGGGATCAAAGCTAAAACCAAGGCACGTCCCCTTGACCAGGAATTGAACCCCAATCCTTCAGAGTGCCAGCCAACACTCCAACCACTGAGCCCACGGGTCAGAGCAACAGGCTTTCTCTTTCACTGAGAACTTGGAGCTGACTGCTGCAGCCAAGACCGATCCCACCCTGACGACACTTCAGGGCTGCTACTCAGTTTATGGTCGCCCAGGTTTGCTCGCACTGCCAGTGAGTCACTTTTCAGTGTCAAAGGAACAGAAACTTGCTCAGTCCCTTTGTCACTTAGTGAACTTGGTCACAGGAATGGAAATTTCCTAAGTTCCTATGACTAGTGTCTAGTATATAGGCTCCGAGCAGCCAGATGTATGACTCTGAGTTTGGAGAAAGCAGACATGTGCTTTTGGAGCCTTTTATTCTCTTCACAACCTTTGTGTTCCAGCTGTTAAGAGTGCTATGGGATGTCCTTATTTTTTCCTGAACTTGAAGAAAAAATACCCCAACTTATGGGCCTTCCCAGTGTTAATGTAGGCTAACCTCTCTGTCTTTCCTTTTGGGAGAAGATCTGGAATGTCATCTGACTAAACACTCTCAGAAGCAGAGAGTAGAAGAAAGCCACTGTTAGCTAAGACAAAGGTCCCAAAGTCTGGGCAGTTCTTAATATTACTAAATGCTGTTGCTAAATGTTAAAATGTAGTACAGTACTTTGTAGAGGCAACTTTAAAGGATGAGCTTGAGTAGAACCCAACCTGATAAATTTAGGCAACTGCCAAGAAATGAATGTGTAATTCACCAAACAGTGTGGTACACAAGTCATGGCTAGGCCTCCCTCCAGGAGACAGAGCTTGGGTGTCAATCTCCTTTACTTGCTGCAAGTAAACAAAACTACCTAATAACAACCACATCTTGACTAGGACACCCCAGGCAGTGAACCCCTTGAGTTGGGTAACACCATAATGCCATCAGTTTGCCTGAAACTCATTGGAAATGGGACGTGCACATGCGTGTTTGTATTCACACAGGCACAGATCACACGGCATGCGTCCTTTGAGCCTTCCCACACTGAGGGACAGGGCTCTACCTGGGAGCCACTGGAGACCTCTGATCAGGCTCAGAAGGTGGCTCTGGCTGTCAAGTTGAGAAGGGACAGCAGGTGAAAAAGGTGGTGGGAGATGTTCCCAGGGGATTCGGGTAAGGGCTGACATGGCCTGAACTCTGGAAAATGACAGAACTCTGGGTAAGCAGTTGTGGACTGCTGGACTGACTGGGTTGGAGGGGTGAGAGAGAAGAGCTGACGCCACTTGCCTCAACACTGTCTCAGGGGACCCGCCTGCTAGTGGCTGAGTGCTGCAGCCCACCTCACAGAGCCACTGTGACCACTCAGTGGACCGCAGGTGCCTGGACACAGCTCAGAGTAACTGCGTACCAACATGGGAGCCCAGGTAACAGGAGGGATTCCCAGGTCACCCTTGTTCAGACGGTCTTTCAGAGCGTGTCTACTGAGCACCTTGTGGACCAGGCCAGGAGGCAGGCGAGGACCTAGACCCAACTCCTGTCCTCTTCTCAGGCCCCCCCAGGATGCAGGATGGAGCTAGGGGCTGGCTGAGCCTGGTGAATGCCCCTCGTCACCAAGGCGCTTCTCTCTGTTCTCAGTGTTCCGTGGTTGGATTGGCAACCTTCCATTGGGCATCACAGGCAAGTGAGACACTTCTCAGAACCCTCTTCTCTCGACACTGGTGATATCAGGGAAAGCACTAGGATGTGGGTGCTTGGTGTGGAGGGGTGTGTGAGGGGAAGAGGGTGTGATGGTGGCAGAGGCATTTGAAAATGAACAAACTGTCTGAGCCTGGCTGTCTGGCTCGGGCTGTGCCCCTCTCACAATGCTTTGATGACAGTCAGGAGGAGGGTGAGAGGGCTCTGTGTCCCACAGCAGGAGGATACAGTGAAGGAGAAGAGAAGGGAGATGGAGATGCTGACGTTACACAGCTCACTGAAGAGAGAACGTTAGAACGCCACAGACTGAGAGGCGAGGAGAATAAGGGTGACCATGAAACCCATGATCCCAGGAGGAAAGGGTAAGAGCTTGGCAGCAGAGTTGCACATGATGTCGGCCAGTGGGCACCGGGCACTTAACCCAGGCCCCAGTATGGGTGAGAAAGTGAGCAACCTGTATACAGGAGCCATTATCGCAGATCACACCAACGCAAATCAGTGGCATCTGCCATCTTAACCCAGACCCACCACATGACCTGACTGGAAAGGGATACTTTAACTTCCAAGAGACTCAGAAGTCCCCCGATAAGGAACATGAAATCTTAAAAATTATAGTTTTTAGATTTTATTTAAAAATCATGTTTTAACTTAATCCAGGATTTAGATTTGTAGAACCCCACTTCTACGCCTGTGGTGGGTCAGTTGGGCTGAGCGCAGGCTAAATGCAGTCCCCCCTCGTGCTCTCATGCAGAGACCCCTGGTTGGTGAACACACTGATTCAGGGACTCAGAGCCCTCACTCTGCTTCCTCTTCCTGGGAACTTTGGAAACAAAAGCCTGGCAAGAAATGTTTGGCAATCACAGGCTTCTCTAGTCCCACCTCCCTCCTGTGACAGTGGCAACGAGCCAACCCTTGTTGAAGTGGAAAAGGAGGGGGAAATACGGTTCATGCGCCTGGCTCCCCAGCACCCTTCATGCTCTGTCTTACCCGATCTTCTCAAACTTCCTGTGGGATCGGTTCTATGGTTATTACTAGTTTACCTTTGAAACTGAGGCTTGGAAAAGTTAGGAGACTTGCCTGATATATACAGGAATTCACAGGCTGCTCTTGCTCAGAGAGTCATTCAGAGCATGTCCGCTGAGCACCTTGTGGACCAGGCCAGGAGGCAGGTGAGGACCTAGACTCGAGAGGCATGGCGAGGATTGGGATCAGGCCCTTGTTGTTCTGAAAACTTGGAGCCGGGTGGGTGGGGTGTCCCTTGGATCTCCAGCTGGCATGGGGGAATCACATGTACATTTTGGGGTCTGGCTTCTGTGTGCTTCATCTACTTTATTGGGGGCTGCGATTATGTGTTTGTGTTCCATGTGAATATGCCATAAATATTTTTAAAAAATTTTCTCCTACGGACATTTGGATCATTTCCAGTTTGGAGCTATTAACAGAAGATTTCTGTGGATGTTTTTTGCCCATGTCTTCTGGAGGACATATGCTCTCATTTCTCTTGGATGTATAACTGGGCAAGGAACAGCTGGTTATCGAATATTCATGTTTAGGTTTTATAATACTGCCAAACAGTTTGCCAACACAGTTATATTTATTTCATGAGCAATGTATGTGGGTTCCACCTGCCACATCCTCAAAAACTTGGTATCTTCAGTCCTTTTAATTTTAGCCATTCTTGGTGGGGATGGCTAAAACAATGATGAGCTGTTCTTAACATGAAAGGACAAGACAGTGTCTCAGTGGTAAGGACCAGAGCTTGTGAGGCCCTCTATGCTCCAGCCATGCTCCAGTGGGCTTAGAATGGAAATGGCAGGGAAGCCAAGAGCAGTCCAAGGTGGACAGAAAAGTGACAGCTAGCTGTACATAAATGCCAGGCTAATGATGAGAGTACTGGATAATTTCCTCATTAGCTACTAAGAGGCCAGTGATGACACTTATAACCACAGATACAGGGGGTAATGTCTGAGCTATTTAGCAGCTCCTTCGGTAGGGGCACTGCCCAGTCAGCAGGGGTGCTGGCCAGGAAGAGCATTCATGTGTGTACTGCTCAGTCCTGCTCACAGTCACGCTCTTGATGGTTAAGTAGCAAAGCCAAGAAAGCTGAGGAGGGCCTGGGAGCACCCCTGTTTGCTCCATGGTTAGAGTGCAACACATGGGGAGCACTGCCCACCAGGGCTATAGCTCCTTTTATGATGGTGTGGACAAATATTGATACTGAGAGTATTAAAGTCAGCATGAAAATACTGAAAAGTGGGTAAAAACTCGTTTCCAAAAAAAATGCAAAATGAAGTTTTTGATAAAGAAACATATAGAGGCATGAAGTATTTGGTTTTACGAAAATGTGAGGACATAATCCTGTTTTCATTTTAGCAACTGCCCAGCGTGGGCACCCGTGCGCGGAGTGAAGGTGGAGGAAAGGGAGATCAAGGGGCAGCTGGACCCTCGGGGCGGCAGCCGCTTTGCATTCCACGGCCTTTTAACCCTCAGGTCGCTCAAGAAACACGCATTTCTCTAAAAGCCACAATTGGAGCCCATCGGTAGGGTTGTCAGATTCAGCAAGTGAAATGCGGTGCACAGTTAAGTCTAAAGTTCAGAAAAACAACTTTAAACACAGTAGTTAAGTCCTGTTATATGCCGAGATGCGCCCTGGCTCCCTGAAAGCAGCCCTCGGCCCGCCTCCGCGCGGCCCTGCCAGGGTCGCACCTACTCCTCTCCTTCCGGTGCGCAGGCCCCTTCCTCCCCTCCCCCTCCTCACAGCTGGGACGCCCCGCGCGCTGTCCGTGGAGACGGGGACTGGGCATCCCCGATGGGGGTCGCAGAGCTTTCCACTCCAGGACCACCCAGTCTTATCCGTTTACCCGCCAACCCCGAGGTCAGTTCCACTAGGAACCAATCAGCCGCCAGCTAAGTGCACGTGCCTAGAAGGTAGCGTTTTATTGGCTGGAGATGAGCCAATCATCGAGGCGCGCAGAGGGGCGGTCGTGGTGGAGGGCGGACCCGGAACAACGGCTGGCGGAAGGGGCTTGGTCCGCGGTCCGAGCGGGACTTTGGGAGAGAGCCAACCGCCTGCGCAGTGCCTCGCGTTGGTCTCCGCCTTCCTCGCCGCTCCTCAGTGAGCATCGCCCGCCGGCTGCGGCGTCCGTTGGTCTGTTCGGGTTACTCACGCCGAGTGCCGGCGGCCTGGCCGGGGCGCCCCTGCAGTAGCTCGTATGGCGCAGGCAGGGCAGAGACCGCAGCTGAGCACAGGATGCAAGCACAGCGGGCAGTTGGCTGTTTCTCTGAGGAGGTCAGGGAAGGCCTGCAGGCCTGGGCGTGTCCAGGGGCGCAGCCAGGCGCTGCGGCCAAGGATGTTGGTCTTTTCTCCCTTTTCTGCTTTTCTGGGTGCTGGCTTTTCTCCCAGCAGCGGGCCCACGCTTCCCGGCCGGGGAGGCGGGCTCCAGCCCAGATGAGCCACGTGAACCGAGACGATTGTGGTCCCCAAGGACGCAGGGTGCTTGGAAGCTGTGCAGGGCTCTGCCCACTTCCTGTCTTCACCTTTTAGCTGATGACTTGATCACAATGACCGGAAGCTGTCGTAATCAAATAGCAACAATAATTAGGGTAATAGTGTGGACCAACCTTTGGAGAATATGACCACCGACTCTAATGAGGTCTTAAGCAGCAAGCGAGGATTTATTGCGCTGGCCAGCGGACTGTTAAAGGCACCTCCACGCTGGGAGCCCTTCGCCTCTAACAGTCCCGACCTTGGTGCTAGGCAAGCTTTTATTCGCAGAAACCACAAATAATCAGGGCCTTGACTTGGTATCTTGTCAGTTTACAGAGAACTGTAACGGGGGGCTCGGCTGGGAAAACATTTGAAAACTTTCCACTGACTTTTAACTCGTTATTGGTTATCTCGCTAGTGGCCTTGAAAACAACACAGTTCTATTCAATTAAAAAATACATCTGGCAAGGCATGAGAGTATGGGCGTATCTAGTCTCTGGCTGACAAGGTCAGACAGCTAAGTTTATTTTCCTCATTATTCAAGTAGGCTAAAGCAGGCTAGAGAGCAAAGCTACATTTAACCCATCACACTAGTGAGACAAAAACACTTGTGTCTTCTGGTTTTCAGGTTATTGCTCTGATAAAGTAGCAATAATGAGGATAATAATGAAACTCAAAAAAACGTTTGTATCATTTACAGTTTCCATATTACCCAACACTTGACACATCCCATTCATGCCTCCGAAGATTCCAGTGGCCAGGGGAGAATGAGGACGAGTAACAGTCATCCCAGAGACCAAGTTCCAGGTGTTTGTGCTGGAAGGAAATCAATTAAATGTGGTTCTGACACTGTTTTCCTTCAGTGTTCTAACTGATCTGGGGGGTGGGGAGGCTGAGAAAGCATCATAGGTGTGTTTGGCAGCTCCGTGTCTTGGGAAGTTCTCACCAGGTTGGAATGCTCCTATCTTCCCGGAAGGCTCTGGCTGGAGTGTGCCTGACCCGTAGTAGGTTCCCTGAGCCGTAGTAGGATCAGCAATGAGGGTTCCACAATAACCCGACATCCAGGAGCCCCAGACAGCACAGGAGCCCATGCACACCTTTTGTTGTCACCCAGACCCCCTCTCAGGCTTAGAAGGATGACCCCTCACACCCCTGGCGTCTAATGATAGGAGCCAGTTCCAAGAAGGCAGCCCAGACCCTCACCCTGGCACTGCTGTATCCAATTCACACGAAGCCCAGAGCTTTCTAAACCTCATGCTCTTTTTTTCTAGGAAGAGCACATTTCAAACTCTCGGGAAAGAAGTGTGCCTCACAGATCCTTTGGTAAGGAAAGCAAGCCCTCAGCTACTTAACCCCTGTGGGGTGGGGAGAGCGGAGCAGGTGGGTTCAGAAGTAGCATTCGTGAGAGGATATGTCACACACAGGAGTTCATTGTGTAGGGCCGTCACCAAGCCCCCCAGAGCTCTCTGTAGTGTCACCCACTGCCTATCCCTCATGACACTTTGAGACAGGGATTCGGGAGGCCTGGGACAACCAGCACTGCCCTCTAATGTACCTGCTCTGGGCATCCGCTCCTTCATCTGCCCTGAAGAGGATGACTTCCCTCTCCTTCCTGCTCGTGGGTGGGCAGGATCACATGGATGGATGTGGGAGCCTTTGAAGTGGAAAGCACTGGATGCAGATTGACACCATCTCTCCACTGGAGTTGGTTGTATTTCTCGTGGCAGTGTGGCAGTACACGGCCCAGCACACCTGTTCTGCAGGCTCTGGCTGTCCCCACCCCATGACTTTGGTAGCCTGCCTCTCTCTGAGCTGCAAGAGATGAGGCCTGTCCCTGCCCTTGGACATCTTGCCTCAACCCTGGCTCTCTGAGCGTTGACTTACTCTTCCGGAGAGTTCCTTGGCCTGTGTTACAAATGCAGCATCACATTCAATTGCTTTTTTCTGGCTCTTGCTCAGATGTGTCCTGTCCCCAGTGCTGCTCACCGAGAGCCCCTCTGCTGTGAATACCAGTCCAGATTTGGGGGCTGCCTACCGATGCCCAGGGCTGAGGCAGCACTACCTTACTGGGTCCCTCTGTCCCTGAGACCCCAAAAGCAGGTAGGTGACTTGAACCAGGGGTTCTTCATCTGGGTCCAGGGTAAACATCAGGAGACCAGTCACTCCTCAGAGTCATAAGTTCTGATTCATGTAATCAGAATTATATGAATGGGTGTTTTTGAGGTTTTTTGGGCGTTAATCCTCACCTGAGGATATTTTTTCATTGATTTTTAGAGGGGGTGGGGGAGGAGAGAGAGAAACATCGATGTGAGAGAGACACATTGATTGGTTGCCTTCTGCATGCACCCTGATCGGGGGGGTTAGGGATCAAGCTTGCAACCAAGGTACATGACCTTGACCAGAATTGAACCTGGGACTCTATTCTGCAGGCTGATGTTCTGTCCACTGAGCCAAACTGGCTAGAGCATTTGGTTTTTTTAATAAGAGGGAGGAAGTAATTGCTGCATGGACAAACTGTAAGGTCTGCCCGTGAAGTTAGTTCCGTTATTCACATCCTTGAGAACTGTCAAATAGGCTTGTGCTCTTCTGCTGCTTTCTCCACTAGCCAGCCCTGTGGGACTTGGTTCAGTGACACTTCCTTGGAAACCTCCTCTGGCTTGGAATGCCTTCCTAGCTCCCGTTTCCCGTCATCCTGGCATTTATTATTTCCCATGGATGGTGTGGTGTAGTGACCCCCAGTGGACAGGATGGAGTTCCATGTGCTTCTACTGCAGCACCTGCCAGGGAGCATGCACTCATGTCTACTTAGTAGACTCAGTAGACCTGGCCAGAGTGTCCTCATCCTGCCAAGCAAAGAGGTCACAGGCAAGGGGGTGTGTGTGTGTCTGCACGTGCGCGCGTGTGCGCCATGGTGGCAAGAGGTGCAGAGGTTGGGGAGGGTCCTGAGTGCCCCAGGCCTTGGTAGGGCTTCTCCTTTGCCTAAGCCCTCAGATCCCCTCAGCCCTTCCTCTGTAGAGTCCTTTGTGCTTTGCAGCACATCTCATACAGTTGTCTGGTGCTCCTGGCAGCTTTGGGAAGTCAACAGGGTCACTCAAAAGTAGTTTTTATTATTTTCTGTAATGTGTGACGTGCACATGGTTGGGAATTCCAGCAGTACAAAGGAGCATGGCCTCCATCCCCTTTCCTGTTGCCCATTCCCAACCCCAAGGCTTGCTGTGTGTCCTGGAGATTTTCTGTGTGTATCTGGTATCGTTGGAAAATGCTGTTTGACGGGATCTCTAGGAAGACATTCAAGAGACCCACCTATGGGGTGTGTGACGTGGTAATGTGTGGCATCAGTTGCAAAACCAAGAGTGCCCCTAGTCCCCAGTGTCCCATTTCCGACCCTCCTGCCATGGAAAAAGTCCAGCTCTTTTTCTTCAAGGCCCAAATGAAGGCAAGTGTCCAAAGATTCTGTGCCATTGGTCTGGTGTCAGCAGTCTCAGTCCCATTCAGGTAGCTTAGCGCCATTCCCAGCTGCGACCGTTGCTGTGCAGCTGTACCCAGGCTCCCACTTGGGAGCCTGCATTTGGAGTCCCCCAGGGCTTCTAGGGCCACATGATTACTATGGAGAGAGAATGTGCGAATGAATGGGGCTAGTGTTCACTACTTGGCTCAATGGGTCCAACTCTTAACCAATGTATTATTTCCCCAGGCTAGACCGACAGGCTGTGCTCACCATTTTGGCTCCTGCTGTTCTAGCCTGTTTGTTCTAGCCTGTTGCCTGGGGCGTGTAGGAAGCTGTAACTTCCCAGGGAAGCAAGCCTATGCTCCCTACTTGATATGCCCCTTCCTTTACTAGCATCTTGCTACCTAAGCTGGCATGTTCTTTCACTAGTGATGTGTAATAAGTCACCCAACTCCTGGCTTGAAAGAGCCGTCACTGTTGTTATTTGTGTTCTGGGGGGCAGCCCAGCCCCATGTGTATCTGATCTCGAGGCTGGTGGGCTTGCTCAGGCATGGTTCCCATGGCAGTGACAAATGAGTAAGAGCAGCTGGGAACCTCTGAGGATCCTTTAGCCCAGGTCCAGATCTGGCTCTCCCTTCCTCCTCATTCTGCTGGCAACCCGGGGCTAACCAAAGTTGCGTGGGTCTCCCCTGTCCCTGCTGGAAGGAACTGCAGAGTCACATGACAAAGAGGGAGGCTGCAGGGAAAGGGCGAAGAACTGGCCCACCACAACGCATGTACAAGCAATAGTACACATATATTGCACTCCACTGCACATGGTACAGTGATGTGCTTACAGTGCTGCATTTCCCACTTAACATCATGTCTCACAGCCTAGATTACCTTGTTGCCAAAGGCCGCCCCATTTCCTTCGTCCCCTCCTCTCCTCACTTATTGTTCCTTATTGATGGGCATTCAGGCTCTTCGGTCACAACAGCCAATGCTGCAATGACTGTTCTGTGCACACATTTTGCAAATGTACACAAGTCCTGGGGTGCAGTCTCAGTAGTCCATTGCTGGAGCGAAAACTGATTTTAGGTTCTGATCAATGTTATCAAAATGCTGCCAAAGCCCTCTTTATGGCTGAGAATGTGACACTTAGGGGGGCTGAGTGTTGTGAACAAGGGCTGTTCCTAGAGGCCACCAGGCTCAGGACAGAGCCAGGTCTCTCAGCTCCAACCTGTGTGTCCTGCTCCTGCACCACTCGCCATTCAGCGTCCCACTGCATTCAGAGGTACAAGTGGTGGTGGTAGGGCAGCGGGACCATGGGGATGCTGGTGCTTCCTGCTCTGGAGTGTCTTGAGGGGAGACCTGCTTCCTCAGCTGGGGTGTTGGTGTGTGCTTGTGGGAGGGATGTAGGGAGGAGCTCACTAGGCTCTGTCCCTGAGGCTAAGTTTGTGTGGGGCACAGCTCCATCCACCTTTGGATCTTCCCTTCCTCTCTGATAGATCCAAAAGATGGTCCAGACTGATATCCCCAAAGGCACCAAGGCGTGCCCCTGCCCAGGTCAGCACTCTGGGGGCTGCCTCCCTGGGCCTAGGGATCAGGCTGTGATGCCCTACTGGGTGCCCCGGGCCCTGAGGTCTTACAAGAAGGTAAGAGGGAGGCTCTCACAGCAAGGAGCCTGAGAGTGAGGGTGGGCCTTTGGAGGGACCCAGAGACGAGGGGGGAGGGTGCTGGGTTCTTCCCCACAGAGGCCTCCACTGACGCCCTGTGGGAGGGGTCCTCTGAAAGCCGTGGCAAAGGAGCACAGAGGTGGTGTGTGGTTGGGGCCAGGTCTCATGTCCTGATGGAGGTTGGGAAAGGGGGTACACTGCTCTCTGAGGAGGGTGCCTATCTCTGCCGCTCTCCTTACCACCATTTCTCCTACCATCTTAGCACTAGCCAAGTGTAGACTAGGTATTGTGGTCAAACTGTAGGATCCAGGGTTAGGATTAGGGATCAGTCATCCAGATGGGTAGTGAGGGCAGGGGGAACCATGGAGGTGCTTGTGCCTTCCACCCCAGAGCATCGTGAAGGGGAGACCTGCTCCCTCAGCTGGGGTGTTGGTATGGTTTGTGGGAGGGATGTAGAGGAGCCCACCAGGCTCTGTCCCTGAGGCTAAGTTTATCTGGGGCACAGCTCCATCCACCTCTTCCCTTCCTCTCTGATAGGTCCAAAATGTGGTCCAGACTGATATCCCCAAAGCAACAAAGCCATGGCCCTGCCCAGGTCACTGCTTTGGGGGCTGCCTCCCCATGCCTAGGGATCAGGCTGTGATGCCCTACTGGGTGCCCCGGGTCCTGCGGTCTTACAAGAAGGTAAGAGGGAGGCTTTCACAGCAAGGAGCCTGAGAGTGAGGGCGGGTCTTCAGAGGGACCCAGAGATGAGGGGGGAGGGTGCTGGGTTCTTCCCACAGAGGCCTCCATTGACGTCCTGTGGGAGGGGTCCTCTGAAAGCCATGGCAAAGGAGCACAGAGGTGGTGTGTGCTTGGGAAGGGGGGGTACATTGCTCTCTGAGGAGGTTGCTTGTCTCTGCTGCCCTCCTTACCACCATTTCTCCTCTTCCTTTTATTCTCCACTCCCCCTCCCCCCCATCCACCACCTTGCTTGCTTCCTCATCACCTTGTCTTCTCCTTTCCACCTCCTCCCTCCCTTTCCCCTTCCAGCTCTCTCAGCCTAGTCTGAGCATCCTGTTCTAGCCCCACCCCTGGCAGGCATGGAGGATGGTGACGGGAGGGAGGGTATCAGAGAAGGACCATTGCTCTGAGTTTCTGTCCTGGCTTTTTGCTTTGTTTGACTCCTCCAGGGCTCTGGGTTACAAGGCAGTGACTGCAGGTTGGCCAGGTCCAGCCCTCCTTAGCCCCTGGCACCCTTATCCCGTGATGTCCTGGGAGGTATTAGAGGTTCCTTCTGCCTTCATCCACCATCAAGCAGGAAACTATCCCCAGAATTAAGACCGGAATCCTTTTAAAAGGAGACCAGGGCACTGATGTTTTGCGCTGGCCACGGCCTCTCTGGTGGTTTCCAGACCAAATCCCCCTTCCCGCCCAGCCCATGGGTCACCAGGGCGGACACGTTCGCTGACATGCTTTCCTTTTAGGTGGTGAAAAGGCAGCAGAGTTTTGAAAGCATTAAAGGTAAATCTCCCCTGGGAAGGCAGGGGCGTATTGTGACCATCGTGGTGGGGATGGGGAGACTTCTCTTATCCCAGATGCCTGTAATGCAAAGGCATCCACAGATTCACACATAGCACTTCTACCCCCGTGCCATTGCCAGGCATCATTAATCACCCACCATTTCCCCCCAGTGAACCAAGGGAAGCCTCAGACCTGACCTATCTATCAGCATTTTTTTTTAAATTGATTTTTATTGAGTTCAGAGAGGAAGAGAGAGGGAGAGAGCGATAGGAACATCAATGATGAGAGAGTATCAACAATCCGCTGACTCCTGCATGCCCTACACTGGGGATTGAGTCCACAATCTGGGGATGTGTCCTGTTACCTCCTGGCTCATAGGTCAATGCTCAGCCACTGAGCCATGCTGGCTAAGCCAGCATTGGTTTTTAAAATGAAATCAGTTTGCAATCTGGAGTTAGATGGTATTTAAAGTGTTTTTTTTAAGCTCTAATTGTCTATAGTTTATGATATACTGTGTGTGTTGTATCTAAGCTAATAAAAGAGCAATATGCAAATTGACCCTCACTCTTACACCTAAGCCACACCCACCAGCCAAGCCACGCCCACCAGCCAATCAGAGCGACTATATGCAAATTAACCCAGCCAAGATGGCAGCCGGCAGCCACGGAGCTGGAACAAGCAGGAGGCTTGCCCTGGTGATGCAGGAAGCTAAGGTTCCTGTCTGCCTAGGCTGGCTGTGGCAACAAAGTTTCCATAACGAAGTTTCAATTATAGAAGATAAATAAACCTCAGATACCTGCTTCCAGCCTTGGGCTCAAGGAAGCGCTGGGAGCCTGGATTGTCAGGGGCAATCTGACCTGGGCTCCAGTTAAAGCAACAAAGTTTCAACTTTAGAAGTTAAATAAATTCCAGCCAGCCTTGCTGCAAACAGCCATCAGCCCCTCACTCAGGCTGGCCAGATACCCCAGCAGGGACCTCCTCCCTAAAGGGGATGTGGGCAGCCTGCAAACAGCCATCAGCCCCTCACTCAGGCTGTCCAGGTACCCAGCAGGGACCCCCCTCCCTGAAGGGGATGTGGCCAGCCTGCAAACAGCCATCAGCCCCTCACCCAGGCTGGCCAGGTACCCCAGCAGGACCCCCTTGCCTGAAGGGGCTGTGGCCAGCCTACAAACAGCCATCAACCCCTCACCCAGGCTGGCCAGGCACCCCAATAGGGACTGGAATCCTGAAGGGGCTGTGGGCAGCCTGAAAACGGCCCTCAGCCCCTCACCCAGACTGGCCACACCCCCATGGGGTTAGGGTCTTCACTTGGGGGCTTGGCCAGCCTGCAAACAGCCATCAGCCTCTCACCCAGGCTGGCCAGGCATGCCAGCAGGTGGACATCTCCCGAGAGGTCCCAGACTGCGAGAGGGTACAGGCTGGGTTGAGGGACCCCCCGAGTACACAAATTTTTGTGCACCGGGCCCCTAGTATACATATATTTATGATAGTATATTCATGTATTCATAAGATAGTACATATTTCTACATTGTATATTCATAACATTCTCTGTGATATCATATTTATGATACATATATTTAATACATAATGCCTTCATACATTCATGTTTGTGACCTAGAATATACACATTCATATATTCATGACATAGAACATACGTATTCATATGTTCATGAAGTAGTACATATTCATGACAAAATATATATCCATTTGTGACCCAGTATCTGTATTCAGTTATGCACTCATGTCATACTATACAAGGGTGGCATCTGCACCCTGACCATTGTCTCTAAAATGAATGAGTTGGATTTGCTCTTGAAGACCCTTTCTGGTGTTGATGTCCAGCACGTGTTTTCTCCGCATTGCATGTGAGCAAAGGAGTGGACATGTTTTGTGAACTTGTACCATATCCTCCCCTTGGTGTGCTGTAGCCAGGCTCTGAGAAGTGAGTACACCTTGATAGAATCTGTAAACACGGGGAAATGGGTCGATAGCGCAATAGGAGGTTGGATGCCCGATGCCAGGGTTCCTGTGGTGGACGAGTAGTTTGAACAGCCCTCTCAGAGCCCAAGAGAAGCTGGGTGGGAGCATGCCTTGGGAAGTGAAGGGCCACTTCTCTTCATGTTGCAAAAGATTCATATTTTTTTTCCTGATTATAAAAGTGACACAATTAGAAGTGTAAACTATCACAGCCTTTGCCAGGGGGGCAATTTGGAGGTGTCTTTCAAATTTCATAGTATGCATAACCCTTAGTCCAGCAAGACCACATCTAGTCATGTCTGGATGTTTCCACCTGCACCCATCTGCAGCAGTGATTTCCAGGGCAAAATATTGGAAGCAATATTTTGGGAGAATGGACATCAGTGGAGGTATATTTGAAACATGGCACTTGCCACCTAGAGAATGCAGCTGTTAGGGACAATGAAATGGACCCCATCCCCCCCCCCCCAAGAAAAAAACATTATGACAGGAAAACAAAAGCAAGCCCATACAAATTTAAAAGCGAAAGCCCTGGCCAGCATTGCTCAGTGGTGAGTGCTGACCCGTGCACCTAAAGGTCCACAAGTTCGATTCCCATTCAAGGGCACCTACCTGGGTTGCACGTGCAGTAGGCAACCAACTGCTGTCTCACATCGCTATCTCTCCCCCTCCCTTCCACTCTAAAAATCAATGGAAAAATATCCTCGGGTGAGGGTTAACAACAATGAAGAGCAGCAGTTTGCCCTCCTGTTCTCCTACTGGTATAGAGTTTTTTAAATAAAGTGATTTTTAGCTTTTGTGTCTGAAACTAGAGCCAATGTTTTGCTTTCTGATTTGTTCATTATGCACCCCCACCCCAGTTTCTTTTTGCAGGGCCCTTACCTACCCTCTTCCCTGCCCTCATGGGTTACCAGTGACTGTCACCTCAGACGTACATTGCCCAGGCCTTATCTGTATCCTAGCAGGGCTTGTGCTTTTTCGTTGTTAATCCTCACCTGAGGATTTTTTCCCCATTGATTTTTAGAGAGTGTGGAAGGGGGAGAGACATCAGTGTGAGAGAACATATTAATTGGTTGCCTCCTACACGCACCCCAACTAGGGCCAGGGATTGAGCCTGCAACCTGAGGTACGTGCCTTTGCCCAGAATCGAACCTGGACCCTTCAGTTTCCGGGCTGATGCTCTATCCACTGAGCCAAACCAGTTAGGGCCAAACTGCTATTCTAACTGTATAATCACACACATTTATGGGTTTATTTTTATTGGTTGTTTTTGGATTTGAATAATACTCTGCATCTTTAAGAAAAGCTAAACACTTGGTTAGTTTATGTTGAATCATATATGTCAACTGATACATTGATAAAAAAAACAGTATTAGCCCTGGCCAGTTTATCTCAGTGGTTAGAATGTCAGCGCGCAGACCAAAGGATCATGGGTTTGATTCCTGGTCAAGGGTATGTACCTTGGTTGTATGTTTCCCGGCCCAGGAAGGGAGGCAACCAATCGATGTATCTATCTTACATCAATGTTTCTTTCTCTCTCTTTACCCCCTTCCTCATCCTTCCTACTCTCTAGAAATGGATGAGAAAAATATCCTTGGGTGAGGATTAAAAAACAACAGCAAAAACAGTATTAATTTTTACTCTAGCCATTGTTTTATAGTTTAGGCAGTTAATATTAATTTTTCAAGTCCTCAAGCCCATTCAAGTCAGAGGTGTTCACTGGAGAGGATGGAGAGGGCAGTCTCACTGTAAAGGAGAATTAGCATGTATTCCTTGGAGAGCTTCATTCAAGGAACTTGATTTTTTAGAGAATGGGAGGAAGGGAGGGAATGGGCGGGGCGGGGTGGAGAAAGATTGATGTGAGAGAGACACATTGATTGGTTGCCTCCCACACTGCCACCTGCAATCCAGGTACATGCACTTGAATCGAATCCCAGACCCTTTGGTGTGTGGACCGATGCTCTTAACAACTTGGAAACACTGGCCAGGACTGATTTCTATTTAAAGAGAAAATCTGTATTCCTCATCTTGTATTTTCCTTGAAAAGAGGGGGCTCATGTGCTTTCCTTCTCTTTGCTTTTGCTTAGAATTTTTTAAAAGGAAAATATATTTGTTATATTTTATATTAGTAGTGCACCTTCATATCAGTATAATTAGAATGTACATTTTATAGTACTAATGCATTAATAGTATAGTAAATACATGAGTTGTACTATCAGAAGGGCCCGTATGTACAAAGTAGGTGTCTGGAAACCTGAGAGGGTCAAGGGGATGGGAGCACTGGTGGTTGTGATTGCTGTTAACTTTGTATTATGGGGAATTGAAGTACCCAGATAAGTCCCATCTTCCATCACTCAGCTCCAACCATCAACTCCTCGCCAACTTGGTTTCATCTGAGCTTCACCCACCCTGTTTCCCTCTCAAAAATAAATAAATAAGAAACAGATCCCAACTAAATTCCATATCCTTACATCCATAAATGTTTCCCTATGCAGCTCTAAATGATAGACTCAAAAAACAGCCAGGAGGCCCCATGATCACCATGGAAATAAGTAAACAACCCTCTTCATCTTGATGAATGTTGGCTCAGTGTCCACACCCTGGGGCTGTCACCTGCCTTGCTGGGGCACTTGGCTTCCTGCCCTGGGTTCTGGAGGGTTGTCTGGTGTGCAGTATACAAACTTAGGATGGGCCTGTCCCCACACCCAGGCTGGGCCTGACTCGCTTTCTCTGCCTAGAATCCCCCCCGGACTCACACTCCTGGCACAACCGCTGGCGGATCTGCTGCAGCAGACACCTCCTCCTCAAGTGGCTGCAGCTCCAGGCCCTTCACCAGGAAGGGCAGCTGGTCTTGGAGAGGAGAGTGATCCCCCAGCCCTCATTCCTGCCTCTCTGCCTCAGCCTCCTGGCCTTCCTCCAGGCTGCCTTGAGGGCCATCTCATTCTTTCGGTAAGCAGGCTTGTGGGGACAGAGGTGCCCCAGGCCCATCTCACTCCCTGGGCTGCTTCCCCCAGGGCTGCTGGGGTGGAGTTGAGTCAAAGATGTGGGAGAACTTATAGTTCAGCAAAAAAGTGAGAAATGGTTGTGGCCATGGTTAGTGCTATGCGTTATCAAGTCCAGAGTCTTGGTCATACCCAGAGCAGGTGTCCTCTCTCTCATTCCATTGCTTAGTGGAAATGCAATCAGATATGATAGAGCTGATGGCAGGGACCGGGTCACTTCGGGCCTCCCACCTTTCTTCACCTCTTCTCTGTCCCAAGTTCTAAAATCCTCCTGCCCCCCAAAGACCTCCAGTTCTACTACCCATAAATTTTCATTCCAGCTAGCCCTCTGGGTTTGAGCACACTTTCGGGGTGGGACCTGTTGTCCCTCCCTGAGCCCTGCTCCAGTCATCGAGGCTGCCTGTTGGGAAGCTCTTAACCAATCTGGACCCCACCAGCCTCCACCAAGCCCCACATTTCTCACCTGGAATCCTGCTTCATCCCTCCTCCAGGAAGCCTCCAGGGTGACTTGGCTTCAAGGGACGCCTCCCCTTACCCAGCTTCTTCCTTTAGTCTCCTCTGAAAAAACCTTCCTCCTCCAAATCCCTGCCCCCTGCCCCAGTTCACCCAGTTTCCTAACCATTACCCCATCCAGTCCAATTCCTTTTCATCACACCTCTATGTATATAGAGACATGCAAATACATACTAATATGTAAATGTATATAACTCTGATTTACAGGTATTGACTTGTTTGCTTTGTCATTTTCTGTCTCGTCCATGTACTGTAAGAGGAATACTCTAGAAAATGTCCAGCACCCGAAAACAGTTGTTGGGTGTCATTTCCCCATTTTTCTAGTTGTTTGTGGCAGGTTAGCTTTGTCTTTGTCATTCTCCCATGGCCAGGAGAGGGAGTGCCTCTTCCCTGTGCCCCACTTGTCTATCCTAGCGTTGGACTCCCTGGGATGATAAACAACCTTGTGATGTACATTCACTTACAAGTGACCTGGAGCTCAGCCTCTCAGCGCATGTGCTCCCAGGAAGGGGCCCGGGCAGGGGTTCATCAGCTTGAAATGACCTATAACCATGAGTAGGTCAGCGCTGTGAGATTTTCCTTTGCTTTTCGTGAAGATTCATCTTCTTATGCTTGCCAACTCGATGTCAAATTTAGTTGGACTCCTCTCTGCCCACTCTGGGAAGAGCAAAGAAAGAAGCTTGCCTATTCAGTAGGTGGTCAGGGTAGGCCCGAAGAAAACTGCTGATGCCTCTACAGGTGTTGGCTTTTGAGGCAGGCTCTTAGGGGAGAGGCGCAGGCACCAAGCAGCTGTTTAGGAGAGGTATCCAGCTGCTGGGGTACATGTGGGATGCCCTGTGAGATACCCCAAACTACACAACTAGTTTATCTGAGGAGAAGCCACTGGCCGCCCATCAGTGGGCCTGGCAGAGACTTGCTAGAATTGGAGGGGCCTCAGGAGGGCGGGCACGCTCCGAACCTTCCTAACAGGGAGCCCCAAGGAACAGTGACTAAGGCAAGTGCTTGTCTTCTTGATCAGACCTGCTGGAGCTTCCATTCCATTCCATTCCTTTTCTAGTTCCGCAAGGCTGGGACTCTATCCTTGTTCCAGGAGGAGAGAGCTGGCTCCGAGGGGTTGCGTGACTTGCCTGAGGTCCCTTAGCTAAAAGTGAGCCAGCTAAGATTGCACCCCGGCTTCACTTCACTGCACCCCTCTCCTGCCTGGGCTCCTTAGGACTAAGTGCACTGGGCACCTGGATGGCATCCCCCTCCACTCTCCTCATCATGGAGGCTTCCTGACAGGCCCTGCAAGGGCAGTGTGGGCTCAGCTGGAGGATGTTCCTAGTAACTGTCTTTCTCTTTGCTTTTCAGCCATTTTTGGGGGGTTTGAAGATGGAATCTTCAGCTAGTATCAAGAACATCAACAAAAATGTCAATCATAATCAAGTCTTTAATGAAAATTGTCAAATCAGGAGGAGTCTGTGATAGCCACTCTTTTCTCAGATCACATCATTCACACCCAAGACCCAACCCAAGTTATTTCTCATAGGGGGATTCTTGGTCTTACAGAGTTGCTATGAATGCGGGTGAGATTCTGTTATAAATGTAATCAATAAATGTTATTTGTGAAACTCTAAAGTGGCCACTATCTTATTGATAATGATTTCCCCTCATGAAGTAGTGACTTATTTTCTACCTCTGAGTCCCTGTGGGATGGGGGCCATTTCCAAGTTTTTCTTCCCTCTGCCAAGGACAGCAGAACCTCTGGATGAGGGACCAGAAATGATTTTAGCATCTGTTTCAGGTGGGTCTCACTTTAAATAGCATAAAGTTGTATGTGAATTGAATTTTTAAAACTGAGATACCATTCACAGACCATAAAATATACCTTTATTTATTTGTTTATTGATTTTATTCATTTTAGAGAGAGCAGAAGGAAGAGGGAGAGAGAGAGAAACATCAGTGTAAGAAACATTGATGGGTTGCCTCCCATATGAGTCCTGACCAGCGATTGAATCCGCAACCTGGGTATGTGCCCTGATCAGGAGTCAAACCCATGACCCTTTGGTGCATGAGATGATGCTCTAACCAACTGAGCCACACCAGTCAGGGCTAAAACATACCTTTTTAAAGTATATTATTCGGTGGTTTTCAGTATATTTACCAATATCTAATTCTAGACCTTTTTAGTCACCCCCAAAAGAAACCCTGTATCTACGTCGCAGTCACTCCTCCCTGTCTTCCCAGGAAACCACTAACCTATTTTCTGACTTTTCCTATTCTGCACATTTCATGGATGTGGGTGTTCTGTGTCTGGCTTCTTTCACTTAGCTGAGTGATTTTTTTTTGTTGTTTAAAAAAATTTTTTTTTTTTTTTATTTCACAGAGGAAGAAAGAGAAACATCAATGATGAGAGAATCATTGATTGGCTCCTTCTGCACGCACCCTCATGGGGATCGAGCCTGAAATGAGGGCATGTACCCTGACTGGGAATCGAACTGTGACCTCCTGGTTCATGGGTTGATGCTCAACCACCAAGACACACCAGCAGAGCATTAGCTTAATGTTTTTATTTTCATTTATCTTGGGTATGTACCTAGGAATGCTGGGTTGTGTGGCAACTTTCTCACTTACCACAGTGGGAAACTGCACCATTTTATTTTTTATATCCTGTTAGCAAGACATGAGGGTTTGGATCTCTCCATATCCTCTCCAACACTTAGTATCTGTCATTTTGCTACTAGCCATCCTTGTGGGTGTGAAGTGGTATCCCACTGTGGTTTTGATTTGCATTTCCCTAATGACTAATGAGCATCTTTTCATATGCTTATTGGCTATTTGTATATCTTCTTTGGAGAAATGTCTGTTCAACCCACTGTGTATGTTTTAATTAGACTATCTTTTTTATTGTTTGTGTTATATATTCTGGATACTATATATTTATCAGAAAATATTTGAAAATATTTTCTCCTAGTCTATGTGTTGCCTTTTCACTTAAAAAAATCCTTTTCACTTTCATTTTTTAAATCCTTTTCCTTTTTTTAAAAAAATCCTCACCTGAGGATATTTTTTCTACTGATTTTCAGAGAGAGTGGAAAGGAGGGAGGGAACGAGGGAGGGAGGGAGGGAGGGAGGGAGGGAGAGACAAGGAGAGAAACATTGACGTTTAGAGAGACACATGGATTGGTTGCCTGTTGCATGGAGCCCCATTTGGCACCCAGGGGATCAAGCCTGAAACCTAGGTATGTGCCCTTGACTGGGAATCAAACCTGTGACCCTTCAGTCCTTCTAACCATTGAGCAACTGTCCAGGGCTCACTTTATTATTTCTTACCTGGGAACGGAACCCACCACCTTCTGGTGCATGGGACAATGCTCCAACTAACTGAGCCACACTGGCCAGGAGCCTTTTCACTTCCTGATGTCCTTTGACAAAAATTTTTTAATTTCAGTGATCTCAGTTCTCTAAGGTTGCTTGTTTTCTAGGTCATATGATCATTTCTAAGAAACCATTGCATAATCCAAGTTTACAAAGTACATGTGAATCTATGTTGTCTCTTAACAGATTCATAATTGATCTCTTACATTTAGATTTTAAAAAATCTATTTTGAGTTAATTTTTGAAATGTTTTTATATGGTGTGAGGTAGGGTTCTGGCTCATTATTTTGCGTGTGGATATCCAGTTTCCTATATAACATTCATCAAGTGATAAAATTATAGCCACGGATAACTGATTAGTGGTTGCCAGGAGTTCAGGAGCTGGTGAGATAGGAAGGAAATGGGTGTGCATATACAAGGGCAACATGAGACATCCTTGTGATGGAAATATTTTATAACTTGACTTTTATCAGTGTTCTGGTTGTGATATTGCACCATAGTTTTGCAAGATATTACCAACTGGGGCAAACTGGATGAAGGTAACGGGCTCTCTATTGTTCCTTATCAGTACATGCGAATCTACAATGATCTCAAAGTAAAAGTTTAATTTAAAAAGCAGTACAGTTTGCTTTGGGAGATTTTGAGAATACAGGAAAGCTAACCTCTGTCACTGCCCTGGAGGAAGGAACAGACAGATTCCCACAGGAACAGATTCTGGGATGTGTGGACAGGGTGTCCGTTGTAGTAACTGAAGAAGTCTAGTCGAGAGGACTGGCTGCCACAAGCATGCAGGACACAGACATGTCAGTCACGGCCCAGTGGCTGGCCCTGCGGCGGGTGTGGGCACATCCTTCCCTCTGAGCTGGCTGTGGCCAAGGGCCTCCAGGCTCCCTGAGGGAGGCACAGCTGCCTTCTCCTGGGTGCATCTTCAGAGTCCCAAGGGCTACATAAGCATCAGGCATTCAGTCAGCAAACCATGTTGCCGGTTATGTGACAGGCATTGGGGAGAGAGAGTAAGATGTGCCTGAACCCCAAGTTGCTCTCAGGCAGATAGTAGTGTTAAGAGTGAAGTACACATGAGCATAGGGGTGGGAGTGCAGGGGACATTGTCCATGGCACATCCTGCTCACATGCCCATGTTGCCCCAAGGACCAGCAATCTCTGACTGGAGTGACCTCTGGCTGCAGGAATCTGTGCAGGAACCGGTTGGGTGTGTTGGGGAGTGACACCCCAGGGAGCAGCCCTCAACCAGTGATGGTGGGAGATGTGGATAAAGCCTCTTCCCCCCTCTGAACGGTGTTCTGTACTGTCTGCTGGGGGTCCCAGCTGGCTGAGCCCCAACTGACACATGGTCACCTTCCTGGAAGTGTCCTTTGTCCTGGCTCCTTCCTTCCCTGTCTTCCTCCCCACTTCCTCACAAGGCTCCCTGGATTACCTCTCAAGAAAACAGTGGCACTCAATCTTTGCCTCAGGCTCTGTGCTCGGTTTGGAACCTCAGATAAGGCAAGGCATGCTGGCTGGGTCTTGAGGGTCAGGGAAGGTTCCTGGGGGTGAGCCATCTGAGCTGAGACTTGAAGATGAGTCTGGTTATCCCAGCAACAAAGGACGAGGACAGAATGCCTGGGCAGAGGCACACAGTGTGACTACACTCCAGGGGTAGTCTGGGGTATACAACCCACATAGGAAGCTCATGCTTGGGAGGGGACAACGATAGAAGACGGAGCAGCGGCCAGACAGTGGGGGTTTTTTAAGATCACAAGTACATCAGACTTGCATTTGGGAAAAGGCACTATGGCTGAACCAAGCTGAATGGAATGGAGGGTGAGAGTGGACACGGAGAACCCCTTGGAGGCTAGGGCAGAAAACCTGGCAGGGCAACGGTGATGTGAGGGAGGACAGTGCCCGGACCTCAGTGGCAGCAGCCAGGTTTTCTGCCAGGTACGGAGGAGTATTTGGCCCCGTCATTCTGAAATCTGTCCAGAGGTGCTCCAGTGGAGTGACAGCCACCTGTCCTTAATGCAGTGACAATTTTGCTGCAGTGGCCCACGCTGGACATGCTGTGTGAGTTTTCTTGAAGATGCCCTGAGGAGCCATGAGAGAGTGTTGCCTGAAAGTCTTGGCACTGGCATCCTCCCAGAGAAGCCAGAGGTCAGGCCTGGAAGCTGCTCCATCGCCTTCTGGGGCTGCTGATTGCTGTCTCCCAGAGAGGCCCTGGAGTCTGCAACCTCTGGGCAGAATGTGTCCCAAGTAGTCTGAGGAATGCGGGAAAGAAGTTCCTGTATCTGGGGCATCTCAGGCTCAAGTCAGGGAACACAAAGAAACACCTTCCCATCCCTCCCTCCCTCTTCTCCACTCCCTTTTCCATCTCTCTGCCCCATAAAATTTACTGAGCAGTTGCCATGCAGTATAGCTCCACCCAGGAGAACACTCGTGATGGCAGGTTCTAGATCTGCACCTTTCCAGACAGGAGCCACAAGCCACATGTGGCTACTGAGCACTTGAAGTGTGGCCACTGCAACTGAGGTTCTGAATTTTTTAAATATATATTTTACTAGGGGCCCGGTGCACAAAAATTTGTGCACTCGGGGTGGAGGGAGTTCCTCAGCCCGGCCTGTGCCCTCTCACAGTCTGGGACCCCTCAGTGGATGTCCTATGATGGCCCCAGTCTGCCAGGAGCCTTTTGTGTGTGTGTGTGTGTGTGTGTGTGTGTGTGTGTCACCACTGGGGACCTGCCCCCAGCCACATCTGATGTTCGGAGTAGTCCTCCTGTGTGTTTATACCTGCTGGGGGCCTGCCCCCAGGCACACCATCAAGGCTTGAAGCAGGCACCCCCTCTATGTTGATCTCTCAGACTCTTGCTCTCCCCTGCATGTTGTCTCTTTTTTGAGCTGTGACCAGGGCTGGGTGCTGCCTGCCTCCCAAGCTTGCCTACTGCCCATCTTCCTCCAGCCACCAGAAAGCAGGGAAAACCCCGCATCGTGATCAGGCCAGCCTTTTCCTGCTCCCTGATCCCCGGAAGGGACCTGGGAAGCTGCCAAGCAGGCCGCCAACTCTTTCCCACTCACCCGTCCCCTGCTGCCTTCCTTTCTCACTTCCCGGTGCCGCCAAGGGGTCTGGGGAGCTGCCAAGCAGGATCGTGGCCTCTGCAGCCTTGCTTTCCCGCTCCCCGGTGCCCTGCAAAGGGCCTGGGCAGCCACCAAGCAGGCCGAGACCTCCCCCCGCCCCCCGCTGCCTCTTTCCCGCTCCCTGTCCCACCACCTTGCTTTCCCACTTCCTGGTGCCCTGCAAGGGGCCTGGGAAGCCCACCAAGCAGGCCATTGACCCCCTGCTGCCTCTTTCCCGCTCCCCGATGCCCCGCAAAGGGCCTGGACAGCTGCCAAGCAGGCCACCGACCCCCTGCCACCTCTTACCCGCTCCCCGATGCCCCGCAAAGGGCC